>LZPO01044414.1:398230-408632 GCA_001675575.1 Neotoma lepida | reverse complement strand
ATTTTGATCCTCTCTTGCCCCTTGTAGAGTTGACCACCTTTCTCCTTGAAAGTCTAGTCTCTTTTGACCTATGAGATGGCAGCTAAGCCACTGGGGTACTTGGTCACCTGCAGGAAAATGGATGGTGTCTACTCACTCTTGTATTCCCATCCATCACACAGCATCTACTTCCATGTGGAAGCCTAATAGTTGCATCACTGGGTGAGCTNTTGTAAGAGTGTAATGTAAACGTATGTTTCATGGTCACTCCTGCACATCCTATTTTCACTGTTTTCCTTAGAAATACAGTGGTTAACTGAGTGTGTTGGCACGTACCTATAATCTCACTGCTTGGGAAGCAGAAGCAGGAGGATTGCCACAAGCTTGAGGCTAGCCTAGGATATATAATGAGAACTTACTAAACCCTACCTCCTTGGACCCCCTACCCCCAATGTTGTGGATTAGGGGGGAAAAGATTTCTCTGCCAGTTGATTTTACTGTTGCTTTCTTCCAGAAGAAGCTGTGAATAAGGTGAAAATTCAGGCCATGTCAGAGGTACAAAAAGCTGTAGCTGAGGCGGAGCAAAAAGCCTTTGAAGTGATTGCAACGGAGAGAGCTCGAATGGAGCAAACCATAGCAGATGTGAAAAGGCAGGCTGCGGAAGATGCTTTCCTGGTCATCAATGAGCAAGAAGAGTCCACAGAGGTCAGAGCTATGCTGGGCTATAGACTGGGCTGGGAGGCTGAAGGGAAGCAAGCCCACTGCTTGCCACTGAGGTGCTGGGTAGGAAGAGTCCACTAGATGATGGGATTTTTAGCCAATACCAGGAGACTTTTTCCTTGCTTTAAGATATACCAAATTAATAAATTATTCTTTTGGATTCATTATAGTCTATCATACACACACAGTATATTGCTTTAGCTTCCATGAAGGCAGAGTTTGTCCCAACTATAGCTGTAGTGGTTTTGCCGTGTGTGGAAGGAGCCCTAACTATGTATGTATACACCTTTTAATCCTCAGAGTAATCTCATTAGGGAGATGTTGATTCTCAATTACAGAAATGGCAGATAAGGTAGACCACCCAATGCCCTATCCAGGGCCAAAGACTCAGTGATGCTTCAATACAATGAAAAATTGTAACTGGGCATGATGTTACACACTTGTAATCCTAGCATTTGGGAGGCCAAAGCCAGAGAATTTATAGAGTTCAAGCGAGCCTTGAACTCTATAGGGGAAGACAGGTCACAAAGAAGAAAAAAAAAATGGAAAGGCAGAAACACTGTGACAATCCCAATCATATCCCTGCCCACCACCCATTCCCCCAGTACTGTCTATTACATTTATGGGCTTGGGTATGTTTGGCAAGTGTGCTACCTCCTAATTGCATCCCAGTCTTTTACTGTTTTTATTTTGAGACATGGTCTCACTGAATTGATAAAGCTGCCTTTGAAGCCAATATCCGCTTGCCTCAGCCTCTAGAGGAGATAGGACTGTGGATGCATACATTCAGCCCTAGCCCTACTTACTATATTTGAATTCAATGAAATTTTTCTGTAATTTTTTTTTTTTTTTTTTTTTTTTGAGACAAGGTCTCTCTCTCTATGTAGCCCTGACTGTTTTGGAACTTGCTATGTAGATTAGGCTGGCCTCAAACTCAGAGATCTGCCTGCCTCCCAAGTGTTGGGATCAAAGATGTACACCACTCCCAGGCTGTAACTTTCGTTTTAGTCTTCAGTCTTTTTTTGGAAGGGTAGATTTTTGAGACAGGATCTTTCTATATAGCCCAGCCTGGCCTGATACTGTGTAATCGAGGTTGTTCTTGAACTAACAGCAATCCTTCAGCTCCAGTCTCATAACTGCAGAGATTTACAGGTGCATACCATCATGCCAACCTTCTCATTTAGTCATTTTTTTAGGCTTAAAACATAAGGAATAAGATTGTAGTAGCTATAATTTTAAGCAGCAAATGAAAAGTAGCCTACAGGTGAGATGCATGCTGGCATGGATCCTGGCAAATTTGCATTTCAAAAGGAAGAACAGAGATCTTAAGCTTTTGGTGAGTTTGCAGTGGACAAGAAGTGCTGATTCTCTTGCATTTCATCTAGAAAGTCCTGCTGAATAAACAGCAGTTTCTCCATCTCATGAGATGCTGTGCCACACAGGAGAAGCATGCTACTCCACTTTCTCTTCACACTAACTTCTCAGGAATCAGTTTTCTATACAGAGGGTACAACTGCCCTGTCCTTTTGGCGTGGTAGCTTTTAGGAAGGTAAACTGAGTTTACAATGTGATACTATTCAGTGGTGTGTAAACTATAGCAGCTCCTACTCTTGGCAGCATTACCCTAGGCCTGGACTGCTTTTCTGCCTGGGATGGTTTTGTTTGTTTGTTTTACCCAAGACAGGGTTTCTTTGTATAGCTTGGCTGTCCTGGAACTTGCTCTGTAGACCAGGTTGACTTTTAACTCACAGAGATCCACCTGCCTCTGCCTCCTCAGTGCTGGNATCAAATGCATGTGCCACCACCGCCCAACACCCTGCCTGGGATGGAGGGACAAAAAGAGTATCACGTTCTCTCTCTAACAAGGCTTGTTCTGTCCCCAGCTCCAATTTTTCTGGCAAATACAATAAATTAGCAATTGACCATGAAGTAGAGAATCCTTTCTCCTATGGGCCAGGGCTGCCAAGAGTTCTGAGTTGGAATCCAAGGCTTTTGATAAGCCCTAGGTAATTCTGATAGAGCTTACCTGAGATGCTGACATAACCAGTGTCCTCTACTTAACAAAAGAGATCCTAGAATCACAGTCCTGACCAGTGACTCAGGAGGTTTATGACCTTCCCACAATAACCACAGAAGAGCCAGGTCTATGGCTCAGGTTTTCAGGAATGCTAATTTGAAGGGTGATTGAACAGTAAACAATTTCTTTTTATTTGGGGCTGAGGGTTGTTCTTGAGATAGGGTCTCATAGTATAGGCTGGACTTGAATTCACCATATAGCCAAGACTTACTNTGAAAAGCTCCTGTCTCAGCTGCTTCCGCCTCCCAAATGCAGGGATTATAGGCAGGCACCACTAAGCCTGGCTTAAACCCTTTGTTTGTTTTGTTTCAAGAAGTTGTCTCATCATATTGCCCAGGATGGTCTCAAGTTAAATCTTAGCCTCCCAAGTAGCTAGAACTACAGGCCAGTGCCACTCCCTTGCCCAAGTTTTCCTGACACTAACTGTATTATACCTGCATACTAGGAGCCTGTCTCTGGAGGCTACTTACTTTATTCTACTATATTTTATACAGCATGAAGATATTGTTAAATAATGGCGGCCAAAATGAAAATGTTGGTGGCTCTGTGCTCTGACCTGGTTCTTAGATGTCCTTGAAAACACCTGGAGGGAGAGGCAGCCTATAGTAGCAACCTGTGTAAGCAGCTCCTGGCTTGTTCCTCACAAGTGCCATTAATTTGTTGAGGTATCACTCCTTGGCAGCCCATCAGATACTGTGCCTGAAAATGTGTAAATGTAACGTAACAATTATGTCTGTTCTCTAATTCTGTCCTCTGATGCTGGTAGTATTGTCAAGTATAGCACATTTCCCAAGAAGCCTGAGTTGGAAGGGATCTGTAGTCTTCTCTGATGTACTGAAAGATGTACTTTGAAGTAAGTCTGTGTATGGCATATCTCAGCCTCAGGAAACACAGATTCTAGGCTTTGAATGGCCAGCCCTTTGACATTCTAGCCGTAACACATCTGAGCCTCAGCTTCCCCATCTTACAGTGCTGGGAAGGAACCAGGAGGCCTGTTTTGTATTCTGGTCAAGCATCCTGATTTTAGGGAGAAGGCTGTCTTTCTTCCCTAGCTAGTGCTGTAGCCATGCTTTGAGATGGGCTTCTGCCATTCTGGTGTCCTTGTAGGCAAGAAGGCTAGCTAGTTGCTAAGTCCTTGATAGCTTCACCAGACTAGAATCTTAAAGAAAAAAAAAAACAACAAAAAAACCTTTCTTTTATCAGTGGGTCCTGGGAGTCTTCAGGTGTAGAATAGTCACATGTCACATGGGATTCCTCCCAGAGGTAGCAAAGGACTTAGTCAGTGGTGGGGCTCCACAGGGGTAGGTGCTTTTTGTTTGGTTTGTTTTTAATGCTGTCTTTGCTCCCACCATCAGGAGGTGGTGGGAAGTTACATGTTCAGTGACTCAGTGCTGTCTTGCCACTTTCGTGGCTGCTACGTGACCTCTTCTTTGATAGAATTCCTGTTCTTCGCTTTCTGCTGAGCCTCAGGAGTATTTGCCCCACTCTAAGTAAAGGTAGCAAGCAGTAAGAAAGCTCCCTGAGCTCCACTTGAGGTACCTCAGTGTTGGGTGGCCTGGAAAACAGACTATAGTTTCCCCTCAGCCTGTCTGCAATATGACATGACAGNGAAGGAAATAGGCACAGAGGACAGAGGAAAGCAGTAGCACAGCCACCTCCCTCTTCATCCATCCTGGTTCCCTGGCAGGTAAAAGTCTTTGTTAAAAGATCAAATCTTAGCCAGGGGTGGTGGCGCACGCCTTTAATCCCAGCACTCGGGAGGCAGAGGTAGACAGATCTCTGGGAGTTTGAGGCCAGCCTGGTCTACAGAGCGAGTTTCAGGACAGCCAGGGCTACACAGAGAAACCCTCTCTTGGGGGAGGGGGAGATCAAATATTGTCAGTAAAAACAGTGAAGATGGTTCCTCCATTGACTGCTATACAAAATTTTTGTTCAATCCTCATATGTGAATGTATGCTCTTCAGAAGATAGTTGTGGGACCTGGGCCAGGGGACATGTGCCCATGATCCTGGCATTTGGGGAGGGAGAAGCAGGAGGATCAGGAATTAAAGGTCATCCTCAGAGGACTTACCCACAGGTGTGTAGCTCCACAGCCCTTGCTCTACCATGCAGATGACAAGTGACAGTGGCCAGCCTGCCCCTCAAGATATCAGCAGCCACTAACTGATGCCTGTGTCTTGCAGAACTGCTGGAACTGTGGCCGAAAAGCCAGTGAGACATGCAGTGGCTGCAATATTGCTCGCTACTGTGGTTCCTTCTGCCAGCACAAGGACTGGGAGCGGCACCACCGCCTCTGTGGCCAGAGTCTACATGGCCACAGTCCCCACAGCCAGAACCGGCCACTGCTCCCTGGAGGGCGGGGCTCAGCCAGGTCTGCTGACTGCAGTGTGCCCAGCCCAGCCCTGGACAAGACCTCAGCCACCACCTCACGTTCTTCAACACCTGCCTCTGTGACAGCCATCGATGCCAATGGACTCTGAGCCACAGACTCCACCCGCCCTGATGACCACTCCACATGGCAGAATGCTTGCACTAGGGAGCTGGCAATTAGAACACGTAGCTGTTGAGTCATCAGCAAGAAACGGATTAGCAGGAAGCATCCAAGAGGCACTCCACAGCTTATCTAGGATTTGCCACGTGTCCTTGGGAGAACTAGTGTGTCAGTCTGCACATAGGAAGTAGCTTGAGCTGCCTCCTCCATGGCTTTCCTGATGTTTCTCTTCCAGCTAAAACTGGCATAACCGGCCTTTTCCTAGTGTCCACCAGCTCCCTCTGACTCCTTGCATCAGCAGATTGTCAGTAGTGTCCCACTAGGCACCTGTGCCCCATACCATCCATAGTAGAGGCCTGAAGGCTGGTAGCAGGCTAAGGGAGGAGACCTTTCCTCCCCCTGCCTCCAGTTTCTTGAGCCTCACCACCCTCAGAAGACACTGATTGGTCTAACAGACTCGAGTACCCAAAAACCCGTACTTAGGTCTCCTTCCTGAGCCACTCAGACCTGCTAAATGCTCAGACATGTCAGAAAGAAGCCACCACTTCAGTAAAGTCTCTAATAATGGTAAAAAATTAAAGCAGTCTTCCCCAAGCATCATAGATCATTTTGGAGAAGATTTTCCAACCTGGCCAGCTCCGTTAGTTCGGAACCCATCCCCTAACTCTAGTGTTTCACTTGATTTTTGCTTGTGCGAAAAATAGTGTCCATCGCATGGATTGGTCTGAGAGAGGATGAAACCATTGTGTTAGTCTTTTCTCTGAGCATGTTAGCCAAACTAAAATACTGAGTACATCATCTCTTGGAAATGCAAACCCTTTGCCGCTGCTTGACTGTTTAAACAGTCGTCTTGTTCTGTGTGTCCTTTTCTCTCTCAGACTGTGCATGTCTGGATCACTGTGGGTGTCTCTTGCCCACAGCTTCTGTTTGGTACTTGTCAGGCTACGATTTGAGCAGTGCTCCTGACTGATGGGNTTATCACACCTGGTTTTGTGGTATTATACCACTTCATGGGTCCATTATCAGGTGAACATTCTCAGCTCCTTTTTCTGTGTTAAATGTTTGATAGCATCCCTCATAGCTCAGAAAGAGTTTGTGAAGTGTGGGAACCATTTTTGAAAAGCCTGACTGGTTTTTCTTCCCATCTTCAGGGAATTTTTCCAATTACCTGATTCTCCAAATAGAACATCATCTGTACCCTATTTATCAGGCTAAGTACTGCCTCACACCTTTTCTACTGCTGTTTGAGGTTTGTTAGGAGCCCCAGGACCTTGCCCCTACCACTCAGTATCCTCCAGCATCTTCTTGCCCTGTGCAGTCAACTGGGATGAGTCATTGACTTTGATCCTGTTGGCTTTTGGAAGCTGTGGTCACCTCTGTACAATGACCAAGTCTAAATACTAGCCCTTGCCCCATAAAGGCAGGGATGTCATGTCCTTGCATACAGTTACAGCTGATTTTAAGATTTTTGAGTCCCTGCCAGGCAGTAGTGACACACACCTTTAATCCCAGCTTGGGAGGCAGAGGCAGGCAGACTCTGAATCCGAGGCCAGCCTGGTCTACAGAGCGAGTTCCAGGACAGCCAGGGCTGTTACACAGAGAAACTCTGTCTCAAAAAAAACCAAAAAGAAAGATTTTTGAGTCCCTACCTTATTTGAACAAGGATTTTTCAGTCTTAAAAACTTAGACCTTTAAAATCATGTTTCAGTATAGAATAACCAAGACCCACTGATTGTCAGACAGCCTAGTGCGGCCTGGCCTCCCTAGCCACACCCCATCAGCCTGCTGTTGTTGTATCCTAGCCACTGGGGACAACTTGCTTTTCTAGGTAGAGTCAGTTATGGGCAATACTTGCCCATAACCTCAGACGCAAGGCTGTGTCATGAGATCACAGGCTTCTGGGAGTCTGAGAATGTCTCCCTGTGTGCCCTGGGTCCATTATTCATTAGTAAATTGAGTGAACACCTAAGTGTTAAAATCTTGTGGCCACAGGACTACTCCAGCTAATTAGAATAAAGAGCTGGAACCAGCACACTTCTTACAAGGTTGGAGATCAGTTTCTACAGCAAAGGTTTGGGGTAAGAGCCTGGCCTACTTTTGTGGAATACATGGTTACCCTGACAGATTCTGAGGTTTTATAGTCCTATTTGAGGACTGCGTGGCTTCTGTGCCCTGCATAGGTTTGTTTATAGACCTAGACAGTACACACTATGTAGTTCAGTTCTCAGACCTGTCACTGTCTTGACTCTGGTCAGCATCACTCTTAAGTGGCATCTGTTTAGGACTTGCTTTTCAGATTCAAGGAATTCCCTTCTGCAGTTCTCCAACTCCTTCCTAGTCAGGAGCAGCAGCAGCATGTGGGGTAGGAGCTGGAGTTACATGAGTGATTCCTGGCTTCCCACTTCATTTCTAGTCTGCTAATATGACCCGTTACTAGGCTGGAAGTGAACATAAAGATTCCATTCATCCACACTAAGATAGAAAAGAAGAAACAGCTGAGTCAGGCTGCTCAGAGGTCTGGCCTCTGCAGTAACTATTTGGGGAACAAAAAAGATCAGGGTTTTATCATNCTTAACCAAGTGAGATAAAATTGTAGGAACCAGACAACACAAAAAATAGCCCAACTGGAGTTACACAACCATCCCTCACTCCAGCAAATGGTGAAGACTTGGTAGGTAGGACGCCATGGAAGCTAGGTTGAGATGTGGCATATTTGATAGTGTGGCTAGCATGCAGAAGTCCTGAATTTGATTCCCAGTATGACATAAACCAGCCATGGTGGTGCTTATCTGTAATCTCAGCACTTGGGAGGTGGAAGCAGGAGGACCAGAAGTTTAAGATCATCCTTAGCTACGTAGCAATTCTGAGGCCAGCCTGAGTTACATAAGACCTAGCTCAACAAAAAGACACATTGAAGAAGGGTCCCTGCAGCTGCAATAGATTGGCTCATGCCGACAGGTGGTGATGAGGGCACAGGCTGAGTATTTTTTTCCTGAGGCACTAAGTCACATGCTGCTGTGGAAAAAACATTGCCCCCCTCAAGTCTGCTCAGGGTGTTGGCTCTTCTGCAATGTGGACTCTTACCCATTTGATCCCCAGGAAGTGCTTCTTCACATCTTGATGTCAACTCTAGCATCTNTAGCTTCCAGAGGGGCTATCTACGTTTTAGTTTGTATATCTCTGTCCTAAAAGATGAAGTGACCTGCTTATAGAGCCTGAAGACATTTTTCCGAGTGGTTCTGGAAGCCACCTCAGCAAGTGTGTGAGGACTCACAGAACTGCAAGTGTATGGTAGTGGGTTCTCCCTGGAGCATAAGGAACGTGTGCAGATGGCCATTGCCCTGGAAACTGCAGANGGGATTGTGGGTTGAATAAACCATTACAAATAGGACACATCTTGGAGGCTTTCTTCAGAACTGGACTAGAACCAAGGTTTCCAGGCTCCTGGCTCCAGGAGACCAAGCCAGTGTGCTTTGATGAATGTTAGCTGTTTGCAGAGAACTGGGTGGCGGCATGTTTGAACCAAATGTGAGAAAAGCCAGAAGGAACTGAGCTGGCCAGTGTGGGCCAGGTGGCCAGCTGTGGAAGATCCTTGACCCGGCAGCTGCATAGCAGACCCTGCCCACTCAAGTATGTTCCTTGTAAAGCCAAAATGCTGAACTACCTGCTTCTGCTTCATGTGTTGACACCCATTTCCAAAGATGATGGAGTAAGTGTAAACCAGGAGGAAGTTGAGGTGGTGGGTGATGCTTCGCCCCTCCTGTCTNTCCTTCCACAGCCCAAGAGGTGGTGCTTCCCACTCACACCACATCTTGTCAGGCCCCCAGCTGCCCAGTGTAAACTGTCAATGCTTATACCAAATAGGGCATGTGCAGCTGGTGTCTGTCAGGGACAGCCCAGTCCCTGCCTTGTAGTTGCCAGGGAGAAGCTGCAACAATTGTTCAGTGAATGGTTGAAAGGGCTTTGATATAAGGCCTTCGTTCCACTCCTGTGGCTTTCCAAGTTCCTGATGAGGCTACAAAGGCTCCATCCCTACAGAAAACCAATAATGTAAATAGAAAACCAAGCTTCCAAGCATGGTTTGCAGAGGTGGGTGATGAAAGTGAAGCCACCTGCAGGACACATTTGAGTCTGGTTTTTCTGTGCTTTGTCATTTGACTCAATAGGAACTTTTGTTACTTAACTCTGTGCATAACTTATTTAATGTACTGTATAAATGAACCAAAACTGTTAAATACGTATTTAGTTTGTTCTACTTAAAGTAGTTAATAAAAATGCTATATTCCTTTTCTGACTCAAGCTGGACTGGGCCTGGGCAAGATAGTATAGTGGTAACAATGCGTGTGCCAAGTGACCTGCTGTAGCCCTTGGTATCGTCATGCACCACACACATTCTCTCTTCCCTCTCCCACTGCCAGGTCTTTGGTGAAGGGGCAGTTGGGCTATGGCCAAAAGAGCATGGGATTGGGCAAATCAGGAAAGGAGGTTGACTTCTAAGGAGAAGGATTCTAGCACAGAAGTCCCAAAGGGCTTGCAGTTAGATTCCTCCATGAAGCCAGTTGCAATCATCTTCTCTGTACCTGGGAGGCCTAAGTGACCATACTGGTTGCAGTTGAATGCCAACAATAGTGTACATGTATCCTTGGTTCTTTACTCTTCTCCACTGAGTGATTTTAGTAAGAATATTCAGCCACAGAATGGACTTAGGGTGCATTTTTTCCTAGTAACTTTTGTTACTTCCTTACAAAGTTTCAACATTAATATACCTGGGTTTGTGAAAATTTTATGTCCTTTCTGTACTAGCATTAATTCTTAATTTCACTGATGCTGTAATTTGAGGCAGTACTTTTTAACCTCCAAGTCTCATTCAGCTTCATTGTTTGGTATCAGGTGCCCTCTGGAGGACAAAATGTTGCCTACTGCTTCTGCTTCTAGCTGAACTAATTCCTATCCAGGGTGATCCTCTAGCTGCTTTTATCTTTTTCTGAGCTTCAGCCTTTTCTGAGTCTGTCTGTCTCACCCCACCCCACCCCACCTTTTTGATAGTCACTGGGTCACAGCAACCAGAAAAGTAACAAATACACTCCTCTTCAGTTCCTCCATCCCATAGCCTGTGTCACCTGCTTCTCTAAGGA
>LZPO01044414.1:363359-391935 GCA_001675575.1 Neotoma lepida | reverse complement strand
CCACAGATCCAGGGAGGCTACCTAGCAGGGAGAACCCTAGGATGACTGTAGCATAAAATAAGTTTTGGTTTTGCCCAATCACTGGGCATGCTTTAGTGAAACATTTTACTATTAGGATAAGAATTTGTAACCTGTATTTATGTTCAAGATATCTGTATATTATCTCTCCTGCAGTTGTACATCAAATGTTTTAATAAAAAAATAAAAAGAAAAAAGCAAGGGGCTGGTGAGCTAGCTCAGTCAGTAAAGTTTTTAAGAAGACCTGAGTTCAATCCCCAGAACCCTTATTTTTAAAAAGCCAGCTGAGGCTGAGCTTTCAGTACTAGGAAAGTAGAGACAGATGGATCCCTGGGGCTTATTGGCCAGCCAGCAAAGCCTCAGCAAGTTCCAGGTCATTGAGACATTAAACTAGAACCTGAGGAACCACACCTGAAGTTGTCCTCTGGCCAATACACACAACACACAGACGGTGATATGTTTTGTTTTTTGTTTTTGCCTTTGTTCTTCTATGGATCCCAAGGCTTGTCCACTGCAAGTATGTCTACTGCAATTCATGCCTTTAGTTGTGGGAGTCTGTTATTACTGTTGGTTGGGGGGGGTGCTGCAACACAGGACTGAGAACAGGGATCATTCCTCTCAGACTTGTTCCCTCCCTAAGGAGACACTGAAACCACAGTGTGGGTAAGGAACCTCCCCAAGGAGGCCCAGGGCCCATGTGGAACAGACATTGGCAGCACATTCTGGAGCTTCTGGGTTCAGGTGGTGGCCCCAAGGCATCCAGGCCTCTGTTGAGGCCACTAGGGTGAACCACAGAAAAGACCNTGCCTGGAGGCTAGATCTCCACTTCTGCCAGCAGAGATGCTTTTCTGGCCACACCCCAGCATCCAGCAAGGATCTGGCAGTCAGGCACACAGGGACATGAATGAAGCAGCACTAAGACTAAGACCCTGGCCATCAGCCTTGGCTTCAAACCTACTGCAGCTTCCAGAATGAAGCTCCTTTAAGAGCCCTGCCTCTTCATATGCACCCCCAGGCTTCTTCCTTCCCCCGGTCTCGGTATCCCTTTTTGTTTGGCTTCCCCTGGTTAATTGGAGTTGAGTATCCTTGCCACTCAGAGCTTGGGATCATCACATGTGAGACAGGTGACATCCATTCGTGCTCTTGTGGTACCAGGCTCCTTCTTGTAGAGCATCACTTAAGGTGTCCCCATTAGTTACTTCTCAGTCTTGTCCTCTAGGAGTCCCCCTGCCTTGCTGTGGCTGGTAGGACTCCTGGATATGCTATTAGGAGACAGTGGTGAGGACAGGCTAGCTTGGCAGGTTCTGGCATGAGACAGGTCCACTTAGGAATCCAGCCAAGCAGGCTCTTTGGAACACTGAGAAGGCTCTGTAGGGTGAAGCTGAGCTTGGACTTATCCTTCTTTCCCAGGCAGGGCTCTGGAAGCAGACTCAGGGGCAGAGCCTTGAGCTGAGAGGGATGACGAAGCTTCCTCTGCCTGTGCGTGAGGCAGCTTCAGCTGGCAACCAACTGAAACTTTCTTCTCTGAGTTTCCAATCAAAGTGGCCAGGAAAGCCTGGCCTTGCCAAGAGAGAAGAGAGACAGACAGACAGAGGCAACACCAGAGGTGACCACCAACTTTATTGCCTCTGTTCTGGGGTCCCACATTTGGGTTCAGAGATCTCTGGGGGCAACAGGCAACTCTAGCCCAAATTATTGCTACTCTGCAAGGTCTTGGGGCCTCTCCTAGTGCCCTGAGAATGGATGGGGTGAGAACATGCAAATGATATGCAGATGACATGCAAACCAACCCAGGATCCTCCAGAGGTCTCTGGTACAGCCACTGATGCTAGAAATTCTAGGGCTGACCCAGAAGGGTGANAGACACCCAGGTTTCTACTCTACACTATAGACTGAGTTGGCCTAACCTCAGGGGTCAAGGTTCTAGGGTTTGAGGGGGTCCCTGAGCATCAGCCCTGGTTCTGCCACTGGTTCAGGAAGAACAGAAACCTAGCCCCAAAACAGCAAGCAGAAAGCAGGACACCCCTAGGCAGCCAGAGAGGGAAGGGATCTGCCTGGGTCACACAGCAAGGCAGAGGAAAAGGTGACCAGAATCTGGGCTTCCTGAATCAGGCAGAAGCCCAGGTGCTTGGAAGCTACAAAGAGTAAAAATAAATAAATAAGCAAGCAGCCCAGACCCTGATCCCTGTGCCAAGACCCTCTACCAGCTGATCAGGCCCTTAGCCTGAGAATAGGCAGGCTCCTTGGTCTTAGTGTAGAGCTGACCAATGCAGAAGGTTCTAGAGTGATAGGCCAGGCTGCAGAGTCACCAGCTTAAGCAGACCCAACTCAGTTATTATTCATAATCCACCAGGAGGCTGTGGGTAAGAGGTTGGGAAGGTCAGGAGCTATGGGGGGGGCACCCCTCCTGGGTCCCAGGACTGTTTGGAGCACAGGGGTCAGGGGTACAGCGCACCTGGGAAGAACACAGTGGTGAGGGTCTCCGGGGCCTGCAGGTNATCAATAAGGGTGCGCTGGAAGGCCTTGCTGCAGGGCGACTGCTGGTGCCTGGGAGGGCCATGGAATAGACAGAGGCTGCAGCCATCTGCTCTAAGATCAGTGATCTGGGTCACCCAAGATTAGTCCTGCTGCCGGGACTCAGACACCAACCCTTCCTCTACTAGTCCTACCCTCAGTCTTCCCCCTAAGTAAAATGGGAACAAGGTACCTACATCACTAGACTATTGCAAGGACTAAATGAAGGCACCTAGCACAGGGGGCATACACTGAGTTCATGTTAGACAGGGTCTTGTTATACAGTCCAGGCTGGCCTTAAATCATTGGTCCTCCTGCCTCTGCCTTCCAAGTGCTGGGATTTTAGGTTTGTGCCACCATGGCCAACCTGTGTTACTCTCTCTCTTGTGTTCGTTTGTTTGTTTGGAGACAGGGCTTTGCTGAATTTGCTGTGTAGCCCAGGCTGGCCTTGAACTCTGAGCTCTCTTGCCTCTACCTTCAGTGTTGATACAACAGGCATGCACTCAATACCTAATTTGCATTCGTTCTTTATATCTCATCTGGGACCCAGATGCGTTAGGTAAGTTATCTGATGTTGCATAGCCAGTAAAGAGGAAAGTAGGACTTGAAGCTGGTCTGAACCCTCCAGAGCCTATTCTCAGTGTCAGATGTTAAACCACCACTCACCTTCTCCAGGAGGCTTCATCCTGCCAGAACTCATATAGGGTGAAGGCAGCATGGTCTAGCATCTTCTGGGCAGACACACTGCAGAGCCAAAGAGGTAGCCAGGCTGGACCAAGACTATGACCACCACTGCCTACCTACCAAGGATCTCACGGGAGCCCTGCCCAGAGTACCCAGCCCACCATGCCTCCCTGCTTACTCCTCCCCACCTTAGACATCCCACTAACTAGCCAGGGACTCACTGCAGACAATGGCTCTGGGCCCCTGTGAAGTTGATGTAGCAGCACAGGGCACGATGAAAATCCTGCAGGGCATCCTCTGCCACCTGTACCTGCCTCTGCGCCACAAGGATATGCTGGCAAGAGAGCAGCTAGTCACTGCGATAAGCTAGACTCAGTGTATAACGTCACTCTTCCTAATATGGTTCAGATCTGCCCACTGTGGGGTCAGGTCCCCACAACCAACAAGACCTCCTAGCATCTCTGACTCCATCCTCCAAGCCGTTGACCCCTCTCTGCTGTACCACCTCCCACTAAAGCCCTCTAGTTTCCATCCCTAGCTCAGGCCTGACTTTCAGAGATACAGATGAGAGAACAGAAAACCTAAGAAGGTCATAGAGCAAGAACCAGAACCCAGCACCTGCCTACCAGGTCTGAGTAGACAGCCATTACCCTTCTTCATGAGTACNCCTTCCCAAGCTCACCGAGTCAGGACCCTTGGCAAGATCCTCTTCATGCAGGGGTTCCAGCCGGGGTACCTACAAGGGACACAGAATATAGGCCAAGCCTCTAACATGTATTGGTTTGGGCAGGTGCCACAAAAGTCCTCTCTGAGGGGGCACTGGCCACCCAGCCACTTACCTTGCATTCAAGCTGGTCTATGAGCTCCTGGAGGCGGTTGACCTGCAGCCTCCACTGCAGCTCAGCCTCTGACTTCCACCCTGACAGGGGGACCAGGAGGACATCAGCCAGGGGCCCCTGAAGCTGAGAGTCCTCTCAGGGTGAACTGGGAACAGTGACAAAGCAAAAGCCCTGACAGAGTAGGAGATACCACATCTTCCCTGGACCCTATGCAACCAGATCCTACCCTGCTACAAGCATACCTGTATCAGAGGATCCAGGAGACCAGGTTGGTGACCAGCTGATGCTCCTCAGGGCTCTGCGTCCTGCCCGCTGGCTTCTTTGGGACCTACTCTGCACTTCCATATTTTCTTCATCCAACCTAGAAAATGGAAGGTCAGCCTGCTATCCCCAGACCCATAGGGTCAAGGACTGGGATTCCCCCACAGGACCAAGCTTAGGTGGGGCAAGACAGGTCTCCTGGGTCTTTGAAGCCCAGCCCCCAAACCACCCATTGCTTCTGACTAGCTAATGGCCTCCCTGTCCAAGAATGTGACCTCCAGAAGGCTGGGTGGACCATGACACTGCGGAGTTTGGAATGCAGGAACAAAAGGCACTCACACACCAGACCGCAGGCCAACAGCACTCTCACGTACCGCTGACCACGGGCCTGGGCCTCCAGGGTGTCTGATGCCCCCTCCAGGGACCTCTGCAGGGCTTGTAGCTGATTCACAGTCTCTCGAAGCAGAAATCGTGTGACAAACTGGTCCACCTTGGAGGCCTGCTCATACTCCTGTGGGCAGGGCAGAGAGGTGTAGTTGAAGAAGTAGCTTACNGTGCTGCCTGCCTGTGTCTTACTCATCAGAGCAACAGGGAAAGTGAAAGGTGCAGGGCATGCAGGCCCAGCACAGGCTAGTCATTCACTTTCTAGTTTTGTTTGAGACAGGGTCTTACTTTTTAGCACAGGCTGGCCTTGAATTCATGATCCTCCTGCCTACACCTCCCCAGTACTAGAATTAAAGGTGGGCACCACTGTGCCCAGCTTCTAAGGCCCCTTTCCTGGTCCAGGCTGGTGTTTTTTTTCATCCTGGCAGGTAGGAAGCTGACTCATAAGGATCACAGCCCACTTGTACACTGGTTTCTCTGGATCTCAATTTCTCTTCTCTGTTAAGACTCATNCTCACCTTTGCCACATCCAGTGATGCTTGTGGGCACAGCCAGACAGGGTGAAGGTGCAGGGCAGTAAGGCCAGTTTCACAATGATGTGTGACATGGCCTCTTCCTGACCTTCTGCACCCAGACTCACAATCTGCATGTGCACTTGTTTGTTTTCATCATTCCATTCACCAGTCTATGTAACCAACATTTACTGCATGGATTTTGCTAGACACTACATATACAGGACATCCAGGTCACTGAAGACACATACACACACACACACACACACACACACACTTGCCTGCATTAACCCCAGTCCACACTACCAGCCTCCCCTCAGTTCCTTGAAGGTAAGCAGAGACAGTGAAGGGAGGCTGGCCATGCATCAGGCCCTGTGCTGACCATCTTGGGATCAGCTGCTTTCACTTTGTGCATCCATTTCTCCCACCATACTAAACTGAGGTTCCTTCCCCTCAGTTACTTGCTACATAGGGCTAAGCCTAATGCCTGCAGTCAG
This sequence comes from Neotoma lepida, assembly GCA_001675575.1. Lineage (NCBI taxonomy): Eukaryota > Metazoa > Chordata > Mammalia > Rodentia > Cricetidae > Neotoma > Neotoma lepida. The sequence goes on along the minus strand of LZPO01044414.1, from coordinate 386,226 downwards.
AGTTCTCAGTCTGAAAATGCCACCACTATTGTGGAACATACCGTTAGTAATCTGCCCAGCTACATATCTAGACAGTCAGGATGCCCTTAGAAGTCCTCTCCCCCACCACACACCCAAACCTAAGATGGGAGTCCTGGGGAGCCAGGAAGAGCCAGGCTCCACAGCACCACCTATCATGGGCTTCATTTCTTGCCTATCACCTGGTGGCTCAACCAAGATGGTACCTTCTGGACCAGGCTTATAACAAAAGGGATGGAATAGTGTCTGATTCCTGTCCTGAAGTCTGTGGGTTCTGTTTCCATGACATCTTTTCAGTAACTTCCCTTTGGAGCTATAAGATGACTGATCAATTTTCTGCTGTTTGCAACCAAAAAACCTGGTTGGCAGAACCACACACCCCATACCAGACTCATCCCAAGAATTTCATTTAACCATNACAATTTGTAGGAACCATAGTTGACTCCATTTCCTATCTGGGGCCTTGAGAGGTTGNACCTTGGCCAGGGTTAAGCACCTAATCAGTGGCAGGACAGGATTCAAATTAAAGCCATAGAAATTTCCCGCTACACACCTTTAAGCACCTTATAAGCATTGCTTTGTTAAAGCATAGCCCTGTTTCGAAGCTAGGGAGTTGAGACCAGAAGAGGTCATAGACAGTGAATAGAGGCCAGATTCTCCGGGGAGTTCCAGGGGAGGAGCAGAGCTTTGGTGTGGTGAGGTCACTTGTGAGCTCACAATGCAGTTCACTTGGTGGGGCTGGGCCAAACGGGCCCCTGGGTAGAGGGCAGGACCGAGGCAGCATGGGCAGTGGCCTCTAGTGACCAGTCCTACCATGGGAAACAGCAGTTCCCACAAGAGGACCAAAGCACCCAGTCAGGCCAGCAAGGACAGGCCGCCTGACATGGAGAAGGCCCGTCACAAGCAGTTCTTCAGCCACCTCAAGCGGAAGAAGCCAAATGTGAGTATGGGGAGGCCCGAAGGGATGCTGGGTGCTGGAGTCTGCGCCTTTAGACCCAGGGGCATAAGAGGGGTTAGAGAATCTCTTTAGAGGAAGAGGTCCCTAAACCCACATAGACGGTATAGGGGTCCCAGGGTCTTTTAACCATAGGTCAGGTATAAGTGTCGCTGGGCCACAGACATGAATGCTCCTTCTCTCCAGCCCACAGCTTCACAACACATCACTTTCCCCCTCTTTCAATGGCGAGAGGCTCCTGACTCCGCCCGGGTGGGTGAGCGCCCCCGCATCAAGGCTGGGAAAGTAAGCAGGGGATCGGCCTAAGGTGGACAATGGGTTCCTGTGAGGAGGCAGGGTCCTGGGGTGCTGGGTGAACGGCCCTGATGGCACCGTGGGGTTCGGGAGGTTGGGTCTTCCAGAAGCGCGGGAGTGGCTTCAGACCCTGCCCGGGCGCGTTCTTCTCCTCACAACCCACCCACCCCCAGACCAAGATCGTACTGCTTTTCCCGCTGGATAAGCGGCAGCAGCTGGCCGAGGCAACAGCGGGCCCGTATGCGCGGCCCAGGCGGCCGGCTGAGGATGCGCTTGGCGCCCCGACATGCTTCCCAGCGGTGGCGCCCATGCTGCGTGGGGCAGGCGACGGCGTGGACAGGCGCGAAGGCGCGCGCGCGCGGGAGATGAAAAGGATCCTGGTGCTGCTGCTGCAGCTGGACGCGCGGCTGCAGGAAGAAGGGCGTCGCGGGGCAGTCGGGCGGGGGGGCGGGGCTAAGGCCCCGCAGGGCTGGCAGCCGCTGTANGCGCATCTGCTGACCCACCGCGAGGCCTGCGGTGAAGGTGACCCCCGCGAGGAGCAGCCGCGCAAGCGGCGCCGCTCCCCTCGCCCGCGGCCCTGAGTGCCTGGCGTGGCCCCCAGCGCTAGGACTCTGCTCAATAAAGAGCACATAGCAACCTGGGCATCTGCCACCTCTGTCCCTGCCGTCGGATCCAGGGTCAAAGCTGAGGCCCCGGGTGAGTAGGTACTTAGAGCCACCACCACGACCTGGAGCTAGGGCTGCTTTTAACTTATCTTTGTGGCACAAGGTCAGCTCATGCCAGACCCACAGGCTCAAGGTGGGCTTGAATAATCTATACTTGGCTACGCTTGGAAGAACTTGTTTCCAGCAAAGGCTTGAGGTCTCCCAAGAGTCGTCAACGTTCAAAAATCCCTCTTAGGCGGAGGGAGGGTCCCAGGCTGCTAACAGATATCATACCAGGAAGACAGCTAGGCTGGTCAGCCATGGTGGTGCAGAACCTCAGATTCTGCCTATGGCAACACACTCAAGAAGAGGGGTTTGAGCCTCTGGTCTCACTCCTGGCCTGACAGTGGTCAGTAACTCCCAAGCATTCAACTCCTCAAATTCTCTTAGTCAAAGCACTTTCCTCCGGAGGTACCCAGTTCCATCCTCTACTCCATATGTAGCCAGAAGCTTCTTCCAAACCACTCATCTGTCTAAGGCAGTTCATTCCCCCTGCTCCTAGCCCCCAGTGTTTCTCCACTATCCCCACTAAAGCCTAAGGCTAAAATTGGGATGTGTACTCCCAGCTCCTCAGCCTGTTTCCCCCCAGTACCTCAGTGCTTGCCCCTGCTCTTCCATACTGACATGGCACCAGTGGTCTTCACTGTCAGGCTTACTGCTTGCATCACTCCTGAGAGAAGCAGCATGCTCTGGGCAGAAGCCAGCTGCTGGCTTTCTTGGATCCCACACCCAGCTTCCAGAACAGACCCTAAANCTACCATCTCCAGTTGTAGCCCAGCTGGGGTAATACCAGCACTCAAGAGGATGGGGTAGGAGGATCTTGAGTTCAGTACAACAGATTGCTTCAGAAAACAAAATCTCTGAGTCGACTTTCCTGCCTCACACTGATGATCAACTCAGAATGCTTCCCCCAGGGCCAGAGGTAGCAGGATGAGGTCTCAGCCCACTAGAACCATAAGCCGTGGACTTAAGGATGTACTTCTGTCACTGTCCACAGGCTTGAATCATGCTGGAATATATGTGACGTATGCACAGCACAATACCTATTTACTTGAGAGGTAATTGCCCTGTCACAGAGTTTTCAGCACATGAACACTTGATCCAAACTGGCTATCTCATCCCCTTCCCCAGGACTGTAATTGGGAGCGTTAAGAGATCTTTCCAGTTAACCACAACCCTATGGTTAGATTCTTTTCCTAAGACCTATTTCATCCTTGTGGTCCAGAAAACATCCAATATCCGTGTAATCCTTATTTTAGCTTAAGTGCATCTGAGTCTTCTCTTTGTAACCAAAATGGTCCTAAAGAGAATAGTCTATTCAGGAGGTGAGGCTCACTGCTACCTTTTGGAGGAAGAAGTACCACAAAGATTTNGACTTGTGTAGGTTATGTGAGCTTCAGAACTGAAGGGGTCAGACCAGATCCCCTGTGTGGCTATCAGGGCTGAGCAGAAGGAAATCCTCATTGTAGCTGTAGNTGTGTGGTTGAGAGCTTTCTCTTTAGAACTGAGATAGAAGGACTGCACATGTGGCTGGAGTACACAGATACTCCAAGCATTTGGGAGAAAGAATTAACAGACTGTGCTGGTCAGCCAGGCCCCTATTATGGACTCTCACATGGCTGCCATCAGCCTCATGCAGGAGAAAGGGGGTGGGAGTGGCACTGCAAGACTGAGGTCATAATGAGCCCAATCTAAGTTCCTTCTCGAACCATTCCTTCCCACCTCCACAGCCAGGTAACTCTCTAGCCAAACTAGGTGACGTGCCAAGAGACTTCCTAGGGGGCCGGGACTCTGGGACCCTAAGGAGGAATTAAGTACTGATCAAGAGGGCCACATCCCAGCTTTGGGGTGGAGCCACAAAAAGGAACCGCCACCCTAAGAGGCGGGGCCTCGTAGCCAGAGGCGGAGCTAAGAACTGAGGGCCGGTTATCTGCCCAGAAGGCCCACAGGGCTTCTGGGCACACTGAGCCCAGAAGGTGGCGTCGGTGCACAGGACCCGCCGCGTCCACAGGCTGCCTTCATTGGACCACGTTGCGGTGGTGGTAGACCAAGGCTCGGGCTTCACCAAGGCGGGCTTCGCAGGAGAGATCCAGCCGCGTGTTGTGCTGAAGAGTTCGAGTTTGATACCAAGTTGGGACCGGCCTGTGCTACCCGGAGCACTGGGCTGCGATCTGGCTGGAGGCGTGGCGCGTGCACACCCCATCAAGCACGGTGTGGTGGTGGACTGGGACGCCCTGCAGGGACTGTGGGAGCGCCTAATGGTGGGAGGCCTGCAGGTTTGCCCCGAGCAGTGGCCTGTGCTGGTGAGCGACTCACCATCAGCACCACCCGAGGGCCGAGAGAAGGTGGCTGAACTGCTGTTCGAGGCCCTGACAGTGCCCGCGTGCCACATGGCCAGCACGGCACTGCTGGCACTCTGCTCCACCGGAGCGTTCAGTGGGCTGGCTGTGGAGGCGGGCGCGGGCGTGTGCCACGCCACACCTGTCTACGCAGGTCACTCGTGGCACAAGGCCACCTTCCGTCTGAATGTGGCAGGCAGCACCCTGTCACGCTACTTTCGAGACCTGCTGGTGGCAGCATCCCCTGATCTTCAGCTGCAGGCTCTGCCCCGCAAGACCGTTACACAGCTCAAGAAGCGCTGCTGCTATGTGTCTCTAGATTTCCAGGGTGATATCTGTGACCCTGCTCGCCACCAGAGGGCCTGTTTTTGCCTGAGCAAAGGCTGCTACGTGTACCTCGGCAGCGAGCGCTTCCGCTGCCCTGAACCCCTCTTCCAGCCAAGTCTCCTAGGCCACCCTGAGCCAGGACTGCCCACATTGGCCTTCCAGGCACTGCAGAAGATACCCTTAACGCTGCGGACACGGCTGGCCAGTACAGTGGTGCTGGCTGGTGGATCCACCCTTTTCCCCGGCTTTGTGGAGCGCATGAATCTGGAGCTAGAGGCACAGTGCCGGAGACAGGGGGACCCGGCCTTGCAGCCCTGCCTGGTGGCTCAGCCTGGGCGGGGCATGGCTGTGTGGACTGGAGGTTCCATGATGGCCTCCTTGCACCCCTGTCAGTGCCGCTGGGTGACTCGGGCCATGTACGAGGAGTATGGCCCTTTTCTGGTGCGAGAAGTGTTCAATTGAGTTTTATATTGAAATAGAATGGATGGTGCCACCAGGGGTACTGCAGGAACAGGAGCGGCAATGCTGTCCTAACATGGAGAATCAGATAAACAGATTGAAGTGTTTGCAGCTAGCAGGGTTCTATGTGGATGGGCTGCCCCTTTCCCTGGGGGCTAACACTGACCCTCATTTTGCTTTCATTTCATAGCCAAACTACTACCAGTTCAGAGAATGTCGGTCCAGCAAGGCCAGGCTCAAAGAATGCTTGAAAAAACCAATTAACTCTTACATGAGGGAACGAGAAGCCCTATCCCTAGCTATGTGCTCAGGTGATCCTTAAAGCTCTCAGTTTTCCCTTTTCTGTAGAAAGTGGGATCAGAGGGCAGTGACTAGCATGTGCAAGGCCTTAGGGTCTATCTTCAAGTACCCCCCAAAAAGGATAGTCAGGTAAGGCCCCAGGCCTGCTCACCCCACCCCCAGAAGAGCTGTGGACACAGGGGGAGGAGGCGACTTTTTCTCTANCTTTTGAGACAGGATCTCAACTATAGGCCCAGGCTGGCTTCTAAGTGCTGGGGTTAAAAGTGTAAGCTACTGCTAGGCAGTGGTGTCGCACGCCTTTAATCCCAGCACTCGAGAGGCAGAAGCAGGTGGCTCTCTGTGAGTTCAAGGCCAGCCTGGTCTACAGAACAAGTTCCAAGACAGAGAAACCATCTCCAAAAAGAAAAAAGTATAAGGTAACACCTAATCTTGGCAGAGATGGTTCTTAACACATAAAGGGAAGGGGTTTTTTTGTTTTTTTTGTTTTTTTTTTAATTTTGTTTGGTTTTGGTCACTAAGAGTCTGGAGCCCTGACTGTCAACATTTGTGTACACAGGTTATAATATAGGCCAACAAACTGGTAGGCATATATATACATACCTGCCTTCTAACATGTCCTGAGGTTAGGCCCTGCCTCATAGGCTCCATGCACCTGTGGACATGTATGAGCTCATCTCCTATGTCNTAGCCAATACCTGTTAGATCTTGGCTTGACAGCCCCCAGCAATTACATCAGGTCAACAAAAACCTACTATGTTGCCTGAATTGTTTTGGGTACTGGGAACAGAGCAAAGAACAAAACATTAGATCTCTGCCTCTTCCTCCCCCAACAGGTCTCACTCTAGCCAGGCTGGCCTGAAACTGACAGCCTCTGTCTCCTAAGTATTGAGATTACAGGTGTGAGCCACCATGACCCACTTAACTATTCATTGTCACCTCTAGCTTACAGATGAGGAAACTGTGGATCAGGGAGNAAAGGGCAGTCATTAAGTGGAAATACCAGACTCTGAACCCAAGCTCCATTTCCACTGCCCCAAGCCACAGCAGGANAGAGTCCCACTGAGCCATCATTTCAGGTTCCTCATAGGNCCCTCCCTGTACTTACCAGCTTTGTAGTGTCCATAGCAGTGAGCACNGCACGGTTCAGTGACTCCAGTGCAGCCAACACAGGCCGATAGACACCCAGGTGTTTGGAGAAATAGTCTGTAGGCAGAAAAAGTACTCAAAGGATCCAGCCCACACCACATCTCCAGCCTGGAATTCTTCAGCTGCCCCAGCCTTCCTATCCCATGAGATTAGCCCGTAATGCATCCCTTACCACACCCACCTGCCCAGGGACTGGGACACAAGGGCCAGAATAGGCCTACTCACCACACAGTTTCTCTGTTTCTAAATTGCTGTGAGGGAAAGAGAAAACATCCTTCAGACTCTTAGAACCTGGGCCTGGTGAACTGAACATAGATGCCAGTGTCCCTGTCCCTTTTCCTCAGCCTGACATGGTATCTGTTTGACGGGGGAGGGGCAGAGGCACTTCAAAGGGTCAGTCAAAGCCTTTGAATGCTGATCTAGTCTGGGATATATACAACTAAGGAGAAGGGAAAGGGAGGGAGGGGAGAGGAGCAGCTGTGCATGTCCACGGTGTGTGTGTCCCCAGGCGAAGAAGCAGGGAAGGAGTATACACTTGAACCAGATGTGTGTATATGGACACGTGGGAAGATGTGTATTCCTGCACCTGCATCCACAGGAGGAGGCAGGCAGAGCCCAGCTGTCCTCAGACATCCTCTGCATGGGAATGGAAGGGCTGATCACGGGTGGTGACTCAAGCCTGGTTATTCTGGGGTCCCAGCTGGAAGCAGTGTAGCAACAAGGCTGGAGCTGAAGAAGGTGTAGGTGGGTGGATAAAGTTGGCACTGGGCCCTGGTGTCTTTCCCCACCCCCTGGCCTCCAGAAAGAGCCATGACAGCAGGGAACACAGTGGGTTGGGACAACCTGGCCAGGCACTGCCACAGCAAGCCATCCCTTCTATTGTACTCACTCGGTGAGATGCCCATCGATGCCACTGAACAATTCCCGCAGCTCCGCTGAGCTGAGAACCCCATCAGCAAAGTAATTCTGGAATTCTTCAAATGAGAGCTTACCATCATCTGGGGAGAGACAGGGCATGGAGCTGGTGTCCTTGAGTCCTGGCTGCATCCTGTCCCCAGATCCAGGCTCCCCAAAGGCCTGACAGCATTCACAATCACTCAGCCAGATAGCTTAGGGTTCTGACCTTAGTGGTGGTCTTGACTGTTTTGGACAAAAGGACGAGTCCCCAAATGTATATGCTGAAGGAAACAAGGCCCACCTTGCACAGGATGCATCTGGTAGGGACTCAATATCAGCCAAATGGAAATATGAGAGAGCAGCCTGGGACACACCAGAGCATGGCTTAGGTCTTAGGGGCACGGTCTCTGGTCCCAGAGACTAGCCTTGCCCCAGGTCACAGAGAAGCAGGTAAAGCCCTCTAACAGTCGGAGTCTACAAAGCAGCAGACTGGCTCAGATGAGAAAGAGCTTCCAGTCATAGGGAGCATGTAAGCAGAGGCAGAGAGCAGAGGAACAAGATGGTTAAAGATGATGGGATTTGGCCTGAGTGATAAGCAAAGATGGGGAGAGCCTGAGCCTCTGCCACAGAATGCACTGAGAGCATGTGTTTTAAAATCAATGGTCCCCACCAGTCTGGAGGCTCATAAAAGGACAAGCACATGGGGACACAAGGAGGCTGAAACACATGAGTCTGCAGNCCCAGGGAGAAGAAAAGTGGAGGTTGAATGGGTGCCCCTAACCTAGTCCAGGGAGCCTAAGGTGATGTATCACACAGATCTGTATCCCAGACCCACTAATTAAAGGCTTAGACAATTGACGCTCTTCTCTGAACCTCTATTCCTTTGCCCGTGAGATGGAATGAGGAATTCCCACCTAGCAGGCTGTTGTAAGGATATCACAAGGTCTTGTACAAGCACCCATCACTGAGTTTCAGGCTCAGGTCAAACCATATTTCCTTGCTCCCTATTCTGCACACCATCTGTTCTCCATGCAGTGTCCCTTGCTTGATCTCCCATTGGGGGAGCGGGGGGGGAAGGCTCAAGACCTGTCTCTTATACACATCTAGATGTGTATAAGAGACAGCCCATTGGGGGAGCGGGGGGGGAAGGCTCAAGACTTCACTCTAGGCTATAGCTCCAAGTCCCTAGCTCTCCTACCCTGCCTCACCCCCCCCCACACACACACATGCTGTGGCACCCAAGGGGAAGAAGCCACACTCACCGTTCTTGTCTGCTCTGTGAAAAACCTAGGNGACAAAGGGAAATGAGTGGGTCCTGTGAGTGGAGCCAGAGAGGTAGAAGTCCCCCTCCCAAGCCAATGGGGCCCCAGCTGGCCAGCCAGCTCCCCTGCACCGCCTTCCTCCTGCTTATGGCAGTCCTGCAGGAGTCTCCAGCAAGGTAGCACAGGAAGCTCACACAGCAAGTCCTAATGCTGACTCCCTCCTGCTGAGGGTGGCTTCACGGTGGGTGGGTGCTCCTGGACAGCGTTCTGTCCCACAGCTGGAGTCTAGCCTGAGTTTGCTCTGATGTAGCAGCCTTTGGCATGGTCCCAACTTGAGGAAGCCTGGACAGATGGGCCAAGATCCATCCTGAGCAGCCATGGAAGCCACATCAGACCTGACTCTTCTGTGTGTCCTCCCATAGTCCACTCCATTCTCCATCCACCCTCACTGAACAGGCGCTTCCCTTGTGCCTATTGAAGGCTGGCAGGCAGGGACTACCCCTCTGTGGGTGCTTTGGTTTTCCCACTAGTAGTGAGGGAGTAGCCTGAGTTTAACCCTTTCAGGGCTCNGGAAGAGGCCATCTCATTGTAAAGACTGGGTATCTGTGCATACACGTTTGTGTGAGGGGCAAGGAGGGTGGCAAGGGTCAGCAGATCTTGTTTGTAGAGGCAGTGATGAAGCAGACAGCAGCATACTCAAGTTCCTGTCCCTACTAGGAACCAGTTCTCCAAAGCAGCTGCAAAGGGCATCGAGTGCAAGGCTTAGACAGAACCCCCATAGGCTAGGGTCCTGGCTGCTAAACTCTTCCACTCAAGTCCCTCAGGGTCACTAAACAACTAAAATAACCCTTAGGCTGACTCAGAGAAGGCCTGCTTCTAGATTGGGATCACACAGCAGCTCAGTATGGCCTGGCTGGGGTAATTGGGATGGGGTGGAACAGGAGAGCTAAGCTTGGAATGAAGACACTTTCATCCACATCCTAGTGTGCCCCCTGACTCCATCTGTGACCTGGAACATGTCTCCTCGAGCCTGAAGGACCATGGTCAAGGTGCTGAGTCACTAGGGCATTGGGGAGGGGGCACGGCAGCCTCTCCCACTGGCAAGGACCTCTGGAGTAGAGGCAGGAGAGGATCAGGACCAGCTGAGCACATCAGTGAAAGGTTAAAAAAAAAAGGGTGGGGTGGGGTGGGGGGCTCAGCAGTGGCTGAGGCAGGTCAGGATGTTCTATAGCCATACAAGGGGGCTTCAATGCTGCCACCTGCTGCCCATGAGAGGAGTCCCTTACCAACTGTAGGACTCTGCCACCCTCGGGTCAGGCCTGAGGCTTCTGGGGCAAGACAGAGTTCCTTTTAGGTCCAGAGGCTCCCATGTCCTATCAGCCCAGCAGGGGCTGCAATGGAGCAGGTCGCTGATGGCTGCTGTGATTGATTGTTGACAGCCCCTAGCCCTATTGGGCACATTTGGGGTGGAGGACAGTAACACTATTCCGGAGACAAGGAAAGACACGGAGCGGCACAGACAGTATGAGGAACACAAAGGCAGGGGGATAAGAACAGCAGGGTCAGCCGATAATCTGGGAGAGGGACCGAAGCAGAACCAACAGATGTGGAGGGAGAGACAGGGACACGGAGAACCGAGATCTGGGGAGCCCTGCACCCGCCCACCGGTACCCTACTCACATCCTGGAAAAGCGCGTGTCCAGGGACAGGCGCGGGGTGTCGCGGCGGCTGGGGCGCGGGTGGCCGGAGCAAGCACACAGCGAGCAACCCAGCGCACGCCATGGCTCAGAGGCTCGCAAGGCTGCAGGTTGCGGTTCCCAGGCCGCCTAGGCTGGCTGGGGGCGGGGCGCNCGCCCATTGGCCCAAGCGTGGCCCCGCCCCCACCTGGCCTCGGTTTCCCTGCCTGGAAGGGGCTTCCAAAAGGGGTGCGGGAAGGAGCCGTCCCAGGGTTTACTGGCAATGACAGACTGCCAGGAGTTCCTACAGGACTAGGTGCTCCACGCTCTAGTGTGGGCAGGCAAAGCTCTAAGTGNAGGAGCCGTAACAGGTCAAACCCACAAGCTCTTCACCTCTGGGTATCTGTCAGTAATAGGTGCCCCCCAAGACTGTCAAAGGAACTGGAAATGCTTTGCTCAAAAGACTTAGGGTTTAACGCATGTCATGGATTCTCAGTCACTGCTCCCTTCTCCCAGATCTCAGCCCCAGCACCTCTTCCAAGAAACTTTGGTTTTCTCACTTGCAAGACAGGCCTAGAACACATGTTGCAAGTACAGGGACACACACACACACACACACACACACACACACATGAAAGTATCTGACACAAATACAGTTCACTGTGTGTTGCATCTTTACTAATGCTCAGAAATGTCCGGAAGGCGCACAGCAAGCCGACTCTAACACTCCCCTTTTCTGCACTTAGGTAATATGCATGACTTCCTACCAGTCACTGGGTCAGTTTTCTTCCTCTCAAGTGGTTACATACGGAAAGGAAATTAAATCAGATAGGAACCGGGAATGAGTATTCCCTCCGACCCTAGCCTCACACGGGCAGAGTCCCAAACCCAGCCCTAACACCATCAATATATTTATTAAAACCAAAGCAGGAGGGAACAGAACTGTTAAGAAACAAATCAAAGTGCAATTTGGAGGGTGGGGAGGACAATGGAGGCGCACTCCAACCACAAGGGGGACCCCACACCCACCTTCCTGCCCACCCTGTCAGTGAAGGCCCTCCTCACTCACTCATCCCATCTCAAATCCACATGGGTGCAGCTAAGGTGCTGGCACAACCTTCTCAAAGGGGACCATTGCTCCAACCCATCCATGTCTGTCAGTCTGTCTCCCGCCTCCCACTTTCCCAATAAATAAACTGCTTGGGCCTCAGCTCCTTTGGGGTTGGGCAAAGGGGGGAAAAAAAACCCAGCTAGGGGACCCTGCCCTTGCTTCAGAGTATAAGAAGTTGGGGTATCAGCCCCATATCCCTCCCACCCTTAGCTTATTCCCCAGGCTTGCCAGAGGCCTCGATAAATAAATAAACGCTCCATTAAAGCTTCGATCGGAAAACCTTTAAGCAGTGCTCTTGCTGCCCTGCAAACCCAGCCAGCCAAGCTGCCCCACCTGGCCTGGCTGACACACAGGATTCTGGGAGCAGGCAGTCACCCTGGGCCTCACAGGGCCTCTGCAGCAAGGACACCAAAAGTGCAGTTAGAGCCCCACCCCCACCCCAATGCGCACACATGAATTCATGCATACATGTGGACACAGCAGGATGTGTCTGCAGCACACATACAGATGTGTTCACCTTCATTCCCCGGTACACACATACACAAAAAAACATACAGAATACACCCCAAAGTACACAGTGCGCAGTATGGGGTGCACACACACACACACACACACACACACACACACACCATACAAAATCCTTCCCCTTTTGGTCTGCTCAATCTGGCAGCAGCGAAACCCCAGAGCTAGAAGCTACTGCACAGAGCGTGAATCGTGCTTTTCCAATGAGGCAGGAAGGACTGCCCAGGGCAGGAGGCTCCAAAGCTGCAGACAGGGTGGGCATCTCCAGACGCCCTGGCTCCCTAGGCTTCTGTCAGAAATCCAGAGGGGTCAGGTCCCCAAAGTCACAATCAAAGAGATCTCTGATGCCTTCACTCTCCTCTAGGCCAAAGTGGTAGTCAAGGGCTTCATGGGGTGGGGAAAGGCTGATGAACTCCCCAGGGAGGAGTCCAGAGAAATCTTCTCGAACATGCTCCAGGAGTGAGTCAGCAGCCACCAGCGGTGACAGATGGTCTTCTTCCATGGGGGTCCTCAAGCTGCCCATCCGTGACAATACTGGTTCTGGGGAAAGAAGGTATTACAGGTTAAGAGATGGCCCAGGAGGAAAGGAGCTACCATGACTACCTGCCCAAATAGGAGAACAAGACCTGCCCCTACCTACCTTGCTCCAGGCCTAGCAGGGANTGGCTGGGATCCAAGGACGGGGATGTGGAGGGAGGTGATGGTAGAGGCCCTGCAGTGTCAGGCTCAGCAGTCCTGTCCTCCCCAGATGATGCCTCCTGGCATGGGGTCCTCCCAGGGCTGATNCCCCCTGCACTCTCCTCAGGGCACAGGAAAACATCGATGGGGCCTTGTTTGCTCTTAAGAGAGATCTGAAACGTCTGGGTGGAGGCAGCAGGCAGGGTAAACTGAGGCCCAGATGACCATCAGCCCAGCCCACCCTGTCTTGGTCAGGCCTGAGGTCCTGATTCTCACCTCCGCAGAGTCCACAGCTTGTAGTTGGGTCTCAGGAGGGGCCTTGATCACTATGACCATCTGTTCTGCAGGGTCCGCTATGCTACGAAGGTCCTGGCAGGTCACATAGGCCAGGGTTGGGGGAGTCAAGGAGCTTTTGACCTTTGAGAAACCCCTGACTCAGCCCACATAGCAGGGCCCACACCTACCTAGTCACTCCTGTCTTGACTCCTTCTTCACAAGGCCTGGCACATACTAGCTGCTCAGAGCCTCATTCCCAAGCTTCAACTGCCACATCTGTACAGTGAGACTATCTACCCATCCAATTCCAAACTAATGGTTGCCTGTAATAATTCCACATAAAATGCTCAACAGGTCTCCAGGATGGGAGATGGAAACTGATTTTGACAATCTTGCTGTTAATCAATGGTATTCACTAAAAAGACACATATTCTAATGAAGTTTCTTTTTGTGAATTAAATAGTCTTTAACTTTGAAGCTACAATCGGACACTAAATCAATGACTAATGAAAGGTTTGTCGTTACTGGTACTAGCTTATATATATATAGTCTAGTGGCATGTGATTATTTTTATTGAGACAGCCTCACTACATAGCCTTGACTGGCCTTGAATATGTGGCAGTTTCTGCCTCATACCTGGTCCTGCGATTACAAGCACACACCAAAANACTAGGCTTTTCTTTGTTTTGTTGAGAGAGGGTCTCATTGTGTATCTTTAACTAGCCTGGAAATATGTAGACCAGGCTGGCCTTGAGTTCAGAGATCCAAGTGGTGTGTACCACCACACCCAGCCCGGACTTTTCTGTGTATGACTGTTTTCCCGACATGTATGTGCACCAGATCTGTACCTCCTGCCTTCAGAGGTCAGAAGAGGGCATCAGATGCACTAGGACTAGAGTTACAGATGGCTGTGAGCCATCATGTGGATGTAAGGAATTGAACTTGGGTCCTCTACAAGAGCAACAAGTGCTCTTAACTGCTGAGCCAACTCTCCAGTTCTGGGCTTCTTTTAAAATTATTATTTACTTTAAAACTTATTACTTTGTGTGTCTTTGTGTACACACATACACATGCCACAGGGGGGGTATGTGCACACACCATGTACAGGTCAGAGGACGGCTTACAGGAGTCAGTTCTCTCCTTCCACTGGGGACTCAAACTCAGATGGCCAAGATGGGCCAAAAGCACCTTTACTCATCAAGCCAACTTGACAGCCTTTTTCTTTCTTTCTTTCTTTCTTTCTTTCTTTCTTTCTTTCTTTCTTTCTTTCTTTCTTTCTTTTTTTTTTTGGTTTTTCAAGACAGTGTTTCTCTGTGTAGCACTAGCTGGAACTTGCTCTGTAGACCAGGCTGGCCTCAAACTCACAGTGATCCATCTGCCTCTCAAGTGCTGGGATTACAGGTGTACGCCACCACCATCCAGTCGTTTTTTTTATTATGTACAATTTTGGAAATGGATATTACTATCCTCTTTTACAGATGAAACTTACACCCATAAAAGCCAAGTAACTTGTTCAGTGTCCTATGGTGAATAAATGCAGAGCCAGGTCTTGTTTCCAAATCCAAAATCTTTTAGAATCCAGAGCCCTAGGTAACCTCTATAGTCTCAGTATAGTCCACCACTGGCCAAGCCTGCTCTCCATGTTCCCTGGCCAATTCAAGGATATCGCTGGCTGTCTGAGTCCTCAGAAAGCAGCTGCAGCTGCGTGGTACAGATGTGCATCAGGTGATCCAGCTGCTGCTCACTCTCCTGCAGTTGCTGTAGGTCCTGGGTCAGGCCTTCAAGCCGTTTACTGATCCCCACCATGGTGTGGCTGCCTCTGTGGGAAGCCGGTGAGGAATTAGCAGTCCTCAGGCCCTCCACCCNTCAGAAGTAGGCAAGCTCTTTCCCCTCTCTGGCTCTGCTCCCCAGCTAGGCTCCAAGTTAGACTGGTATGGGCTTAGTAAAATGCCTGGTCTGTCAACAAACACCTACATATCCCCACCAAGGAGCCAGGTAAGGAAACAAAAGCACACACATGCCACAGAATGACACTAAGACACATTGTCAAGTGAAGAGAAAATAATACAGAATGAAGAATGATCTATCAAAAACCAAGAAGGCAGATATACCAGGGAAGGCAGTAGGATGCCTGGGGAGAGAGGGAAGTACAAGAGGAAGTCGTAACAAAACTAAAACATCTGTAAGGCCAACCTCAGTGATGACAGCAAAAGCTGGAATGGTGGTTGCACAGTGGTCCAAAAATGGGCAACACCAGGAAAGGGAACAGGAAACCTTCAGCAGGTGTCTGTGTGTGTGTGTGTGTGTGTGTGTGTGTGTGTGTGTGTGTGTTTACTGGATGGGACATCTTGTACAGTATAGGGAGCTGGATCTGCAAGATCTGTATATCCCCTCCCCCTCTTTCATCCCAGGGAAGACGCCTCTCCTGGACCTTGATTTCCCAGCTGTTAGGAAAGTAGGAAGCCACTGCAGGCCTGGTCTGGCTGCCACCAGCCCAGCTGACTGGTCAGTACTTACAGCCACTGGATATGATTCTTGGACTTCTTGGAAATGAGCTGGATGCCCTCAAGGACGTTGGTGATGTCATAGATGCGCCGTTTCTGCACTTTCAGCACCTCAGCCGCCCAGTTCAGGTCAACAACACCATCAGCTGAGCGGCTCAGCAGCTCCAAGAAGCGTTTGGTGGTCAGATTTAATGATGTCTCATAGCGTGACTTCTCCCCTGGAGATTTCACACCTGGGGGGCAGGGGTTAGGCTAGGCAGGCTCCTCAAACACTCAGCCTGCCCCTATTAGGCCTGACTCCCCAGCAGTGCAGAGTGGCAAGATGAGGTGGGAGGCAGAGGGCTCCTTCCTCTTAGTCAGGCCAAGCAGAAAGGCCCTGTGGCTGCTGTCTGCCAACCAAAGCATTCCTCTGTGGCTGGGGAACTCCCCACCTCCAAGGCCGAAGGAAGTCATGTCAGCCAGCCATTCCAGCTACCTGCTGGGGCCCCAGAGTCTACAAGCATGCCCACCCCCGAATCTGAGCCTGAGAAGCTAGAGTCAACCAGCACCTTTCCCTGGGTGGCGGCCTCTGCCCCGGAACGACCCACTGCTCCCAGCCAGATACTGATGGTCAGTTTCCAGATCCAGCCTCCGTTTCACCTGTAGCAAAAACACAGGAAGATGCCCAGTAACCAGGAGTGAGACCACACAAAAGACTTAGCTAAGGGCTTGGTATCCCAGTCTTTCTTCTCTATTAGGATGCCTAGGTATGCAAGCAGAGACAGATCCTAAGGGACACAGCACTGGGCTATCCTACCATACAAATCATTCAAATGCAAGACCGAAGATTTGAGTTCAAGTTTTAGGTCCAACAGGTGTTTTTTTAAAATACACCAGCAAAGAACAAATCATCGTTATAATGCTAGAGATTAAAATGAGGGCCTTGTGTATACTAATATACAATTTACCATTTAGTCTCCTCAGTTCCTGCAACTATAAGGTCTCACTATTTAACCCAGGCTGGCCTCAAACTTACCTGTAGCCAAGGATGACCTTGAACTACTTTTCTTCCTGTCTCTACCTCCCAAATACTGGGCTTACAGGCACGTGCCACCAGGACTTACTACTTCTGGTACTTCTTTCAAAGACAAGCTAACTTCCTTCCCCTTAAATGCTAGCCAGGACTGACAGTGTCACTTCTGACACTGGTCACTAAGGCCTGGGGCTTCTCCTATCAAGTGGCAAGGGGCAGGAGAAAAGCTGCTGTGCCATACNTCATGTAGCCCCAAAGATAAGCCCTGCTNGCAAAGAGCTGAGAACCCCTCTAGGTGAGGAGGAACACACAAGTTTGGAAGCAAATCCTGCAGCTTTAGTCGTGCCTTCTGATGACAACCAGGCAGTTTTCTGTCTGCAACACCATCCCAGGCCAGAAGCACCAGTTGAATCTCCCTCAACTTCTGGCCCACAGAGACTACNTAATAAGCCACCAAGGAACTGTATAGGTCCCTTGGGCAAGTAAGCCACTTCTCTAGTTTTTAACTCATTTACACATCTATAACCATGGCAGCAGCTGGTGCCTTTGGACCGGCACCACCACAATGGCTCCTTTTGCAAATTAAAGCAACCCACGTTCAAGATTACACAGCCAGGAAGTGACAAAGCCACAGTCCCTGTCCCTACCCAGGTCTGTCTGAGAAAGACCCCAAGCTGCTAATCTCCATGTCCTCTAGCTTAGGCTAGATACACGGAGATGGAAAGATCCTGAAATCCCACGGATAGATAGCTCTGACGGGACCTGACGGGGACCAGACTTGCTGTCCTCTCGCCAGCCACAGGCCTTTCTCAACTAAACCCGCTTCCAACCTGGCTCACCACCTGTCACATTCACTTGCCAAGAATTCTACCCACAGCCATTATCACCCTCCCACTGGACAGTCCAGCTGTCCCTACACTGGTCTCCCTCCACATCTCTGCCTCAGTAAAGCCTTTCAACAGCATTCCTCATAAGAACTTCTGAGATGGACTTCTCCCAATGCCTGCCTCTAAAGCTTAGCCTATGCCCCTCTCCTCACACCTGTTGCTCCCTCCAGCAGGACCTTTAACATAACAATTACTTAAGAGAGATGTTCTCCTTCTCTCTATATTGCCTCAAGCGCAGCCTTTGACTACATCCATTACAAATTGCTACAGAGTGTCTGTCTTCCTGCCTATGGCCTCCACCTCAGAGAGTGTCCTTGGATCTAATGCACCTCTGCATCACTGTCTGCCACAGGCCTCAGTGTCAGTCAACATGTGTTGACAAGACTCCCCACCCTCGCATGCTGCCACTGACTGCTGGGAGCCAAGGAATAGGACAACCGGTGAGGAAGAGGATCACAGGGAGGCAGACATCCTATGCTGTCTGTGCAGGGCAGGGTAGTAACTGCTGCCCATACATTTCCTCACCAAACTCTTGTCAGATAGTAGAGCCTCTGGTGCTCTCCACCTTGGGATGGACCTGTAGCCAGGGAGAAATCCAAGATATGTACCCCAATGGGCTGACAGAGCCCCACCCAGAAGCAAGACTCCAACATACAAACTAGCAGGGAATACCTTCTCCCCAGTATCCTGGCCCTTGCTGACCCCTAAGGGCAAGAAAGGGGCTCAAACAGACGCCCATTTCTGTCACCCCTCTCTAGAAAACCCTAGCACTAGGATCCTAAAAGCCACAGGTGAAGATACTTGCTAGTNAAAACAGCTGAATGACTCAAACACCCATCCACAGGAAGGGCCACAAAACCTGTTTACTTAACCCCCGGAACAGCATGCAGTCCCAGTGAAATACTGAGGCATGCCCAGGCCAACACAGAATGCTCTCACAGACACACAAGGAAACCACTGTGCCAGGTTAACACATACATGGTCCCTTCCTGGATTAAAAACCTCAGGAGCTGTTCTCTAGTTCAGTTTCTAACACAGAGTGCGTTTCAGAAACAGGAACACTTCTATGGGAGAGCCAGGGCAGACTGTTGCCTCCTCCGGGCACTGAGAATGATGTACTGTCTGAACATGGATCAGTCTCAAATAGCCCAGGCTGGCCTCAAGCATGATATGCAGCTGAGGAAAGCCTTCAACTCTTGATCCTTATATCTCTACTTTGTAAGTACTCACACCTGGCTCACAGCAATTTTCAGAACTATTAAAAAAAGGTTCTGAGGACTGGCAGAGTACTTGCTCTGCATACATTAAATCCCAGGTTCAACCCCCAACAGCATTAAGTAGGCAGTGACCAGCCAGGGATACATATAATAAAAATGTCACCTCTAAAACAAGAGTCCTGAGCTACAAATGGCTTTCTACTCTAAGTCTGTTTCGTACAGACCTAATGTACAGTTCTACATACTTCCTATAGTAAACAAGTATTCCATGTACAATGGGAAACCTCAGCTTCTTGCTGTTACTGTTTTGTAACAGGGTCTTTGTAGAGCAGACTGGCTTTGAATTCAAGAGTTGGTATCCCCATTCTTGCCTGCTTGAATTATAAGATATGCCAATAAACCAAGATAGACTGTCTTTTGATATATTTTTATTTAATTAACTTACTTTTTAAGAAATTTGTGTATGAGTGTATGTGAACATGTGGGCATGGGGCACAAGACACCATCAAATCCCTTGAAGCTGGAGTTACAACCTCAGTGTGGGTGCTGGGATCCAAACTCTAGTTGTCATATTAGAGCAAGTTTACTTTTAAAAATTAATTTACTTTTGAGGCAAGGCTTCACTATGTAACCCTGGCTGACCTTGAACCTGTGACAATTCTCCTGTCTCCGATTTCCCCCTACAGGATCTGCATACACACACACACACACACACACACACACACACACACACACACACACAGCCATGACAAGGTAGAGGTAGGCAAGCAGGGCAAAGAAGAATGTCTGAATTGCACGGAGTTCTGTACACAGGAAGCATTCAACAAGTGCTTACTGGGTGGAAGCCAAGCCTGAAGCTTATTTCAAGGACTGCCCCCAAAAATGCCAGAGCAAAGTCAGTAGAGGCCAAAATCCAGATCTGCATTCCCGGCCTTTGGCTCCAGGACGTTGTCAGCCTCTCCCACAGAAAATGTTTGCTGGCCCTTAAGTACCACGGGGGCAGGGGATTCGTAACTACCTCTGCACCTAGCCTGTAATGGGAACTCACTAACTCAAATGGAGTGAATGGAATGTTTGGTCAAATGCAGATTACCTGTCCAGGCCCCAAGCTCCTACCTGCAGGCACAGGCCCCTGAGTGTGTGGAAGGCAAGCTAGCTGACCCACCAAATACAAGCTGGCTCTCGCTGGGAGGAAGGGCCATTAACAATCAGGAAATACCACTCCCTGGCTGAATGGTTGGGGAAAGTTCCACCATTTCTGGGCCTCAGCCTCCCTATTTATACATAGGGTCAAAAGTATGGGTGGCAACAGGGTTAAGTGGGTGAAGCGCTTAGCACAGAGCCTGGCACACGAAACATCCTTAAAACAGTGGTAACTGCTATTGTTATTATTATTAGCATCTTGGTGATTCCGGAAGGAAGGCAGCACTGGGCACAGGGCCAAGGGGGCTATGGGCCTTCCCAAGATGCCTCAGGGACCAGCTGCCACCCACACCCCCATCAGCAGTTGAACAGCTTCTACTCTGGGTACTAGGCCCTGCCCCTCCCATGTGCTCCAAGCCCCCTGCTGAGAACCCCCCTCCTGTCCGCTCCACCCCCACAATAAAGTTGGTGGCCCACACCCTGTGCCTGCACCCGCCCCTGCTTGGATCCAAGTTCCAAGCTTCCACTCTCCACTGACTCAGCTGCCTTTTCTAGGCCCCCAGCCTAAACTGGTCTTGAGCTACTTGCTGTTCAGGGATAAGTGAAGACTTTATCCAGGGATCTCCCTCCCACGTCTTCTCTCTGGAGGCCCCTTCCATAGATCTCAGAGGCCCAGCCCACCCAGTCTTCCAGAGGCTCCGGGGTCTGCCCGCCTGATTAATAAAGTTCCATGGCAACCAGGGGCTGGAAGGGTGGCAGATGGAAGGACAGGGAGAGGAAGGGTTGCAGCAGCTGGCCNAGCACCCCGCCCCTGCAGAGAAGGCCTCCCAGTCAGGAGGCCTATCCCCAGGGGCCTGGAAGGCTAGGCCTGCACCTGGCAATCCAATATCGAGGCACTAAGGAGGGGGTCTCCATCAGTCACCCTCCTTCACCTCCCACAAGCAACCGTGCTCACTACTCAGCCCTAAGTTCTGCTGCAAGCCAGCAGACATGAGTTAAAATACCAGCCCCACCACCTGCAGCTGCGTGAAGCACTTCCCNGTCTGGGCCTCAGTTCCTCCCTCCGGCAGATGGGCACGTGACAACACCCAGCTCACAGCAGAACTGAGAATTTGGGCCGAGGTTCTAAGTGTGCCAAAGGCTGGGCGTGCACTAAGCAAGCACCAGCTGAATACACGTGAACCATTATCATTAACGAGTCCGACGCTCTGGTGAGGACGCTGAGGCCCAGAGCAAGGCGCAGCAAACAGGGACAGGCAGTCTGTCACCGCGCNCCCCGGGGCGGAGCCCGGAGGCCCAGCCCAGGCTCCGCGCCGCCCAGCGCTGCAGCGCGCCCCTCCCCCGCCCGCGCCTAGGGTCCGTACCGGCGGGCGGCCGAGAGCGGGACGCGGTGCACTAGGCGCGGGCCGGGGCGCCTGCGGCGTGGCGAAGAGCAGCACGTCAGGGTCGCGGGGACCGGCGGGCGGCGCGGCGGGGCCGGCGGGGACCTGCGGGGCGCCGACATCGGGCGCGGCGGAGATGATGACGATCTGCGAGGAGTCGAGCAGCCGCAGCGCGCCCGCCCCGAGCAGGGCCTCCAGCGCCGGCGCGCACTGGCCGCCCGCGGGGGCCACGGCCATGGCGCTCACGGCCCGCGTGGCCCGGGAGGCAGGCGGCGGCGGCGGCGCGGGCCCATGGCGGCAGGCCGCGGCGAGGGCTCGATCCCGCTCCGCCCGGGCCGCCGCTGCCTGCAAAGTCCGGGCCACTTTTACGCGCCAAATCCTTTTTGCCGCGAAAGAGCCACGCGCCGCCGAGCGCCACCTCCATTGGTCGACGCGGCTGTGACGGAGGTGGCGCCGGTGGCCAACATTGGTTGCAGCGTTCGGGCCGGCGGTGGAGGGCGGGACCCGGGGCGGGGCGGCCAATCCCGGGGCGGGGCGCGCGCAGGCTTTGTCCGGGCGGTGCGGGGCGCCTTGTCCCCACCGCCTCCAGCCGTGCCCTGCAGGAGGCGTGGGCGCCGGGACCCCGCCCCCTCCACCGCCTACTCGTGGGTGGCGTGGTCTGGCGAAGGGAACAAACTTCGTACTCGGTTCTGCACGTCCCGCAGTCCCCTAGTGCCACATGACCCCTAGACTCTCAACCTGTGGCCTCCACCCCCTCAGCTCAGATTCCAGAAACTGTCTATTCTGCACGCTCAGGCTCACCTCCAAAGCTCGCTTCAGCCACATCTCCGGTCCTAAGATCCATCTATTCCATTTGCTCACAGATCATGTGCTCTTGCCTATCCCTGTCACCTAGAAGCCAAGCCCAAGAGGGGTGCCAGGAAATGGGTAGGGAGTATGGCTTTGATCTCATTCTGATTTTAGCTCACATTCCTTCAGCAGCCAGCGCCCAGTTTGCGTTCAGTCATTTGCTCACTCCCCACCGGTGCCTGCCTTTAATCGCAGTTTGGGAGGCAGAGGCAGGCGGATCTTCTTTAGGCCAGCCTGGAGTACACAGTGAGACCCTGTCTCTAAAAATCAGAAACGTCTGAGAGCCCGCTCAGTGCCCCATCCTCAGTCCAGACCTTGACTTAGTGAAAAAGAAAGAGGAAAACAAACAGCAGAAGCTTGCAATGTGAAGAGACTCGGCCATTAAGTTATCTCCACGTTAGACCTCATGTACGGCAGTAGGGCAGTGCAACGGTGGTGAGGGTGCATATGGACATGCATTTACTCCTGAGGCTCTGGGCTATCTCTATCAGCATTTCTCATTGCTCAGGTCAGCCCCATCTGACCAGTATTGGCCTCTCTGCTAGGCATTGTGCCAACATTGGGAACAGAGATGTGAAAGGTTTAACAAGACCTACAAGCTCCCTGCACTGGGGGCGGGGTGACCACAAGAAGAGTAGCTGACACCATTCGAGTCCCCAAATCCACTATAAGCATTGCTTTCAACCCGGGGTTACTTGCTCCGTTGCCCCGTGTCACTTTTTCTGTGTCCCTCTGACCACCCTACTCTGGGCTGGCCTAGCAGGGGCTGTTTCTCATACCCTTTCTGAGTATGACAGAAATGGAAGCTGAGGGTAGAGGTAAGGAAGCAACAAGAAGGCTATGATTTTCCAAGGCTTCCGAAATGCCAGGGCACCTGTTAACTTTGGGCCACCCCAGCTTGGCCAATTT
>LZPO01044414.1:231982-260628 GCA_001675575.1 Neotoma lepida | reverse complement strand
CCTTCTGTGTCTCCTTGAGCCGGCTGACTTCCACCATCAGACTCCCTTCAAACTCTTCCCCACCCTGTCAGGCCTCTTCTGACCCAGATCTCACGGCGCTTTAACTCCNTGCTCAGTCTGTTCCACTTTCTTTTACTGTGTTCTTCTCCCATTGNCCTCACCCACCTTCCCAGACACTGCCTCTGCCCCCACTTCGGCTCATTTCTTTTCCCCACCCTGTCATTTGTGTGTTTGTCGGTCCACCTCCCCNCTCCGAGCCCTTGGTGGAGTCTGAGCTGCCTTCGGCCTCTGNCTCAGGAGTCTTCTTGAAAAGCCTCCTTTATGGAGAGAAAAGGGGGTTGGGGAGTGAGGAGACCCTCTGGTACCCACTCTGCTCACTTGTTGAGTGAGACTGAACAAGCTTGAGACTTCTATTTCCGCATCTGCTAACTAGGATCTGGCCTCTGAGGCCCAAGATGTCGCTAGCCCTATGAGTCTGTTTTGGTTGCCTCATATCCAGGCCTTCTCGGAGCTTCCGTATTGTAAGCCTTACCCCCTGTGACTCACCACTTTCCTGTCCCTCCTGAACCAGAAGTAAGGAGGACTCTGTGCCTCCATTGGCCCAGTTCAGTCCTGTTGTTGATTGATACTTGACGCCATTCTTACTTTCTGTTGTGAATCTGTCTAGGAAATTTCCTTGTGGTTTTCTTAAGGGAGTGAATGTGAAAATGCTTTAGTGACTGTAAAGAATGTCCAAATGCTCTGCTTTTTGTCACAGCAATGGGAGCATGAATCATAGCGTAGCAGTTCTTCCTTTGAGAGTGGGCCAAAGGTGAGAGGGGTTTAGGAGTCATACAAACAAGTATTTAACCCAGAAGGTCACCGGGAAGTTTGTTCTGGGATTGTGAACTAGTGGATTGCCCTTCTGAAAGGATTTATAATACCCAGCACACAGTAGGGGCTTAACTAACATTGTAAACANCTGCTTGATGTTTTCTCATAGTAAGATGGTCTATTCGTACCTGGGGGCGGTGGCATAATAAGATGGTCTATCCTTAGCTGTGAGTGGTGGCGCACACCTTTAACCCCAGCACTCGGGAGGCAGAGGCAAGGCAGATCTTTGTGAGTACGAGACCAGCCTGGTCTACAGAGTGAGTTCTAGGACAGCCAAGGCAGTTACACAGAGAAACCTTGTCACAGAAAAAAAAAAAAAGTATGGTCTATCCTGAGGATGCTCCTCGATAATAGCAAACATTCTGGAACTTCTGAGCACCTAGTGCATCCAGTCAAATTCATAGAGGGGGAACCAATCATCCCCCACTTTAAAGAGAGAGACAAGATACTAGCTATGCATGTCCCTGTAGTCCTGTAACCCAGCACTTGGGAAGTAGAGGCAAGAGGGTCAAGGTCATCCTTGTTTATGGAGCAATTTCATGCCCAACCTGACCAACAAGATTGACCCTGTCTCTAAAAGAGAGATAGTGGGGGCGGGCAAGACACTAAGTGAAGAAACTAACCATTTTGGAGATGTCAGTGATGAGCATAAAACAAGAAAAAGTTGGTTCATAGTGAGTAGGAGGGGTGCTATTTTGGTAGGATGGTCAGGGGTAGCCTCATTGAAAAGTTCAAGTTTGAACTGAGTGTTTTCGAAGGAACCAGCTTCGGGGGCTTTTTCCTGGCTGGGAGATCGGCACGGGGATAGCTGGAGAGTTGGCAAGATTTAGGAAATTGAAAGATCTCTGTATCTGGAATGTAGTGATTGAGGGGAGAATGGAGGAGCTAACTGGAGGGGTGTGGGTCTTGAATGGCTGACAGAGTTTGGATTCTAAGTGGCTGGAAAGCTTCTGAAGGGTGTTAACTCTGAAGCCAGTCCTAATCATTGGTAAGAGTTTTAAGCATCTGGCTGCTCTCTGGAGAGTGGGAGGGACTTGCAGGGAAGTTGCAGGCTTCCATCTGTGGATTGGACACCAGTTGGAGCTGTGGAGGAGAAGGGNGCTGTGTGTGTTAATCAGCTCTTTTCTCTGACAACTCTCCCTTAATCAGGGTCCTCTTTCACTAGCGGGAATTAGTCAGGGTTTTTGCCAATCTGCATGTTGGAAAGCTTGCGCCTTCACAGTGGAGTGGAGGAGGGTGTCACCGTACGTCCTCTCTCATCCCACAGGACTCCAAGCACGGCCTGCCATATGGTAAGAGATCAATAACTCAGGTCTCTTGGTCTAGGGCTAGCTTAGTTTCTGCAGTTGTAGAGGTGACTGAATTGGCTTTCAAGTCACTTGTAGAGAGAAAGCTGACACACTGTGGAGAAGTGACCAGGACATATACCCTGCCATCCAGGAGACCTAAGTTTATTTTCACTTGTGAAATATTTCTGCCTTGCTGAGGTGAGGATTACCTAAGAAATGTAAGAAAGAACAATACATAAGGCACTTGTCTGATAGTTACCACTGATCAGATTTATGCGGTTTAATTGTTACTAGAAACCAGCCTCAGGTCGAGGCCTACCAACAAGAACCATCCAAACTTTTTTGGGCACCTTTGTAGACAGTACTCTGTTAGTTTCCCAAGAAAGATGATCATATGTCTCAAGATTCTCTTCTCTTGTTCCTTCTCTTTCTTCTCTTCTTTTTCCACCCCCTCCTTTTCTTTCTTCCTTTCTTTCTTTCTTTCTTTCTTTCTTTCTTTCTTTCTTTCTTTCTTTCTTTCTTTTTATGTTTGTTGTTTTGTTTTTTCAAGACAGGGTTTCTCTGTGTAGTTCTTGCTGTTCTGGAACTTGCTCTGTAGACCAGGCTGGCCTCGAACTCAGAGATCCCACTGCCTCTGCCTCCCAAGTGCTGGGCTTTAAAGGCATGCGCCACCACCACCTGGCCTCCAGTCTTTTTAAAAAGAGATTTAGTTACTTATTGTTTATGGGTTTGTGTGTGTGCCTCTGTGTTTATGTGCACCACATGTGTGCATGTGCTCTGGGAGGCTGTAGAAGGGCATTGGATCACTTGGAACTGGAGTTACAGGCCGTTGTGAGCTACCTGATGTGGGGGTTAGGAACTGCACCCAGGCTCTATGTAAGAACAGCAAGCACCCTTAAGCAATGAGTTATCTCTCCAGCCTCTTTACTTTAAAATTAAATTGTTATTGTTATGGTTATGATTGTTACTATTGTTGCTATTATTTGGGGAACTNAAGGCACAGCACACATGTGAGAGGTCAACAGACAATCTTCAGGAGTCGGCTCTCTGCCTCTACTTCTCTGTGGGTTCTGGGGCTCAACCTCAGTTTGTCAGGCTTGTACAGCAAGCACTATCTGAGCCATCTGGCCAGCTCTTTGTTTTATCTTTTAAAGGGGGTATGGGCAGTGGCAGTAGGGGGGAAGGGCTTGCTATGTATAGCCAGGCTACCCTTGAACTTGTGACCCCATGCCTCAGCCTCCTGAGTGCAGGGATTCTGAGTTACAGATGTGTACCACCACATCTTTATTTTTTCAGTGTCTCTCTGTNTGTAGGACAGCTTGATGGAGTTGGTTCTCTCCTTCCACCATGTGGGTGGGGGCTGGGGTGAACTCAGGCAGGTCATCAGCTTTCCAGGCAAGTGCCCTTTTACCTGTTGAGCCAACTTACTGTCCCAGTTTCTTTTCTTTTTATGGCATGGTAGCTAATTAAGGAAGTATCTACTTTAGGTAGTTCAGATTGTCTCTTTTACTTTAATAAAGAGGAAACGAGTTTGTAGGAAGGGCCTTATTTTAGTTACACACAGTTGTATAAGATTAAGCAATGGAGACTGGTGGTCACACCCTGTGTTGGTACATTTCTGTAGATTCATGGAAGCAAATCAATTCATTTACTGTTAGGTTCCACACACACACAGGACTTTGATCCCAACACTCAGGCTGAAACAGGAGGATTTCCATGAGTTTGAAGCCAACTTGGACTACATAGCCAGTTCCAGGCCAGCCTGGACTAAACCAACAGGTGCTTTAGGTTAGTCATTGAGGATGGATGATCATATAGGTTAGTCATTGAGGATGGATGATCATATAGGTTAGTCATTGAGGATGGCTGATCATATAGGTTAGTCATTGAGGATGGATGATTATATTTGGAAGGAGAATCTGAGCACAGCAAGAAAAAACAGCAGTCTTAGCTGGCATCTAAGGTAGTGGGCTCAAGTCAACAGGCATTTGTTGTGCCTTTTCTAGGAGGAAGTCCACATAGTGGTACAGGTGGACACTTCCTTGTTTTCATGCAGCTTTCCCTCTTACCTTCATTAGTGCCTTGAAGCTTACTCACCCTGAGTTTCATTTCCCTTTGTAAAAGGGGATGACTCTTCTCTGGACTTGGCTGGTTCATTTCACCAGCCACCCATCCAGGGCCCAGATTCCCTTTGCTGCATCGCTGTTGCATTCCTGCTGAGCAGTTAACCTCTGATTGAACCACCCTCCAACCCCCTGCTGACAGAATTTGCATTAGGATCTCTGGCCTGTGTTATAGCTTAGTCTGTC
Organism: Neotoma lepida; assembly: GCA_001675575.1. Lineage (NCBI taxonomy): Eukaryota > Metazoa > Chordata > Mammalia > Rodentia > Cricetidae > Neotoma > Neotoma lepida. Next base: position 256,157 of record LZPO01044414.1, on the reverse strand, counting down.
TTGGACAGCTCTGTCTGTGAGATTACGTTTCCTACCTGGGCTGAGAGTTGTCTTCCTGAAAGGCTTACATTGGATCAGGTTGGGTGGTCTCCTGTGGGGAAGCAGCCTGGGCTGAAGTCAGAGANCTTGGGGTCTGATACTAGACAACTGTGAACTGGAAAATGAGGGCGAGTTTGGCATCCTTAGGCCACAGAGGACAGGTCTGAACTCTCTTTGTCATGGCTGATGGAGAAAGTTGGTGCTTATGTTTCAAGCCTGCACTTCTCTAGGACAGACAGATGTTTCTGTTCCTTCTGTTACCCTTTGTGGATATTCACCCATTCAATGGTGGGTGCCTCTGAATACTCAGAATATTCCAGCAGAGGTCTGAACAGCATAGCTCAGAACATGCAGGGTCATGCCATTTGTTTAGGGATTTAGTACAAGCTCTTGGGCCAGGTAATTCCCCTATCACCAAGCCAGATTTGCCTCCCTCAAAAAACAATTGTAGAGTGTGTGTGTGTGTGTGTGTGTGTGTGTGTGAGAGAGAGAGAGAGAGAGAGAGAGAGAGAGAGAGAGAGAGAGAGAGAGCGCAGCAGATGTTGTACCATTGAGCTAAATCCCTGGCCCACTTTCAGCCCTTTAAGGACTCTTAGCTGAAGACTGGATGATTGAAATTAACATGAGTACCCGACTGGTTTGATTCTCCCATAGCTGGTATTTCCAGTTCTGCGTTCTCCCTCTTCCATATAGGACAGAGGAGAGCTGTATGTCTGTTTGGTTGTGATGTTTAGATCAAAAGATAAGTGCTAGGTTTGGATTCAGAAGACCTAAGTTCACAGTCTGCCTCTGCCTCAGCCTGTTGGTACTCTGGAATCCTGCCCAAGTTTCCTCGTCTTTATGAGCGTTGGCTTTTTCAATTGCAAAATTCAGAATACAGTATTTGCTATACATTCTTGATGTTTGATGTGGCCTGTGGGAACATCTGGGGGATTGTTAGAGATGCAGACATGGGCTGGAGAGATGGCTCAATGGTTGAGAGCATCTGATTGCTCTTCCAGAGGTCCTGAGTTCAATTCCCAGCAACCACATGGTGGCTCACAAACATCTGTAATAGGATCAGATTCCTTCTTCTGGTGTTCATGAAGACAGAGCCCTCATATACATAAAATACATGAATAAATAAATCTTAAAAAAAAAAGAAAGAAAGAAATGCAGACACAGCCAGGCGGTAGTATAACACGTCTTTAATCACAGCACTTGGGATACAGAGGCAGGTGGATCGATGTGAGTTCCAGGACAGCCAAGGCTGTTACACAGAGAAACCCTGTCTCAAATAAGAAGAAGGAAAAAGAAATGCAGACACAGAGGTCACATCTTCCTGACTTCCTAAAGCAGAACCGTTTTTTTTTATGGAATTCCTATGTAGTTTGTATGTTCCTTAAAGTTTGAGGTGTGTGTGTGTGTACTTGTGTGCACACACCATGATGTTTGTGTGGAGGTCAGAGGACAACTTTTGGGAGTCATTTTTCCTTCTGCATTTTGAGGCTCGATCTCCCTTCTTTCTGTGCTGCCCTGTGCTCTTGCGTACTGAGGCTAGCAGGCTTGTGAGCTTCTGGTTACTGGGTTGTCTCCACCAGGTGTTTACTACCACATCTGGCTTTTTGTGAGTCCCAGGGATTGGAACTGAAGTTGCTGTTCTTGCATGGCAAGCATTTTACCCACAAACTATCTTGTTTGCCTTGTGGGATTTTTTTTTAATGTTGTTTGTTTTTGAGACAGGGTCTCACTTTGTATCGTAGGCTGACCTCAAATTGGTGATTTTTCTGTTTTAGCCTTCCAAGTGCTAGGATCACTGATTTGTGCCACCATGTCTGGGAAGCTTGAGGGATTTCAAAACCAATTTGGATATCATACATCTTGGGGGACTCTGATGTTTCCATTTCCATTTGAGACTGCACTCTTGGAACTCAGCTGGTCTTGANCTTTTCTTCCATCTCCCAAATGCTGGGGTTATAGGCATGTACCATCATGGCCCAGTGACATTCCAAGTCTTTTTGGTCTGAATACTTCATAGGTAGATACTTGTGTTTAATTTCAAGGGTGCTCTGTCTTTTTTTAAGTATTAGGGACCAAATCTCATGACTTCTGTATGTTAGCCAAGCACCCCACGAGTGAGCCATACTCTTAGCCCTGTTTGTAGTTGGATTTTTCTTTGGGCTACCAATCAATAAAGACATAGAGACTTANTATTAATTATGAATGCTCAGCCTTAGCTTAGGTTTGTCCCACTAGCTCTTTTAACTTAATTTAACCTGTTTCTATTCATCTACATTTTGCCTCAGGGCTTTTTATCTTTCTTTCATTCTGTATGTCCTATTTTCCTGCTTCTCATGTCTGGCTGGCCCCAGGCATCTCCCTGGTGTCTCTTTTTCTTTCTTCTCAAGCCTAAATTTTCTTTCTACTTACTCTACTTGCCCAGAAGTCCCACCTCCCTCACTATTGTTTTTTCTGCTTTTTATTAGACCAATCAGNTGCCTTAGGCAGGCAAAGTAAAACAGCAACACATCTTTACATAGTTAAACAAGTATTCTGCAACACCTGTCTGTTTGTTTTTGAACTCTTGGTCCTTCTGCCTCTGCTTCTGGGGTGCTGGGATGACATATATCTGGTTTATGGGTGATGAAGATTAAACCCAGGCCTTGTGCATTATGCAAGCACTCTACCAACTGAGTACATGCCTAGCCCAAAAGGTCTTTTTTTTTCTTTCTTTCTTTCTTTTCTCCCCTTCCGTGTTAAGTATTAAAACTCAGCGTCTCACAAGCTAGGTGAGTTCTCTAAACTTCATACCCAGGCTTAGCAGCGCTTTGAGATAGGGATTTACTGCATTGTCTAGATTGACCTTGGATTTGTGATCCTCAAGCCCCAGAAGACCTGGGATTACAGATCTGTACCACCAGGTTCTGCTCAGGTGTTCATCTTGAAAAGAAAGCAGCTGGGACCTGGCTCCATTCCTGTACATGATGAGTAAGCATGTTGTAGTGGGAGAGGTGTGCTGATACTGTCCTCGTTACTAGGTAAATTGCAGGCAACAGTCAGCTCATTGCTCCTGAGGAGTTTGCAATTTACCTGAAGTGATAAACAGATAGTCAGGGTACAGGATGATCTGTTCTAAAAGCATCTTCAGAAGTANTTAGTACTGGGCGTGGTGGCACACGCCTTTAGTCCAGCCAGNACTTGGGAGACAGAGGCAGGTGGATCTCTGTGAATTCGAGGACAGCCAGAGCTGTTACACAGAGAAACCCTGTCTTAAAAAAACCAAACAACCCCCCCCCAAAAAAACCCTCCCCAAAACAAAAGAACAAGTACTTGATAATTCAGTGGCAGGAGCTAGAATAGAGGAGAGGGGAGAAACCTTGAGATTTATGTTTTATTGTATAGTTATTATGGAGACTGATGGAATTTTAGGCAGAAAGGAACATTTAAGTGCTTGAATTTACTTGGAATTAATAGATTTTTATTATTATATATATATATATATATGGCTTATTTTTATATGTATGGGTGTTTTGCCTGCATGTATGTCTGTGCATGTGTGCAGTGCTCATGGAAACTAGAATAGGGTATTGGATCCTCTAAAACTGGAGTTTCAGATGGTTGTAAGCCATTATATGAGTGCTGGGAACTGAACCCAGGTCCTCTGCAGCAAGTGCACTTAACTACGTCATAGCTCCAGCCCCAGTAAAAAAGTTTTAGAAAGAAAACCATGGAAGTGTGTGCTGTGCTTTGATGTGTGTGTGTGTGTGTGTGTGTGTGTGTGTGTGTCTGTTTGTCTGTCTGTCTGTCTGTCTGTCCTGGACTAAAGATAAGCGCCATCACTACCCAGTTTATGTGCTGTGCTTTTTCAAAGCTGTGTCTGGATCAGAAGCACCAGTGATGGAGGAATATGAGAATGGACTGATGTTTAACTCTAATAATAAAATAATTAACACTGGGATCTATTTTAAGGCATTGCTTGTTCCNATGATTAATTTGCTTCATTAATTCAGTTAGATCAATTAATAAGTTGTTTTGCTTCCTGTAAAAGGAAGTAGGAACGAAGAACCCTAGGGATGGATTCTTTACTCTATGCATAAGCAAGAACTGTGAATTCTTCATATGTAATCCTAATAAGATCCAATAGTTGTAAACACAAAAGTAGGATTTGTCTCTGTATGGCCCTGCTGCTCTTCCCTGTTCAGGCCCAGAGAGGAAGGCCTCTTTAGACAAGGCTGCCTGAAAGATGTTTGCTTGAGACCTCCACACTAAAGTGAGAAATTCGATCATAGGACTTGGAGATGATGACTGACAAGGCTGACATTTAAAAAAAATTGTTTTCTCTGTGTGTCTGCCTGCCTGCCATGTGTGTGGGTGCCTCTAGAGGCCAGGAGAGGGAGTCAGATGCCCTGGAGCAAGAGTTACAGGCAATTGAGATCTAAAATGGGTGCTAGGAACTGAACTGGGGTTCAGTCTGATAGAGCAGAAAGTGCTCTTAGCCACTGAGCTCTCCAACCCCAGGGCTGACNTTTAAAAGCTACATGATTGCTAATTTATTTATTTGTTTGGTTTTTGTTTGTTTTTTGAGACAAGGTTTCTCTGTGTAGNCCTGGGTGTCCTGGAACTCGCTCTGTAGATCAGGCTGGCCTTGAACTCACAGAGATCCTGCTGCTGCATCCCGAGTACTGGGATTGCTAATTTCTTAATTTTTTTCTCAGGTAGACTTGTTGCTTTTACAATTCTGGAGCACTTTCCCCATTAGAATTTGCACATAGGTAGCTCATTGTCACTGAGTGCTTGACAAGTCTGGAGTTAGATGTTGTTTGCTTGTGCTCTTTTGGGGGGTCCTGCCACCCAGCTCCCATATAAATNACATAAGGCTTATTANTACTTATAAATACCTGGCCTTAGCTTGGCTTGTTTCTTGCCAGCTTTACTTAACTTTGAATTATCCCATCTAGCTTTTGCTTTTGGGCTTTTACCTTTCTCTATTTCTGTATACCTTTCATTGTTTCTTACTCTGTGGCTNGCTGTGTAGCTGGCCCCTGATGTCCTCCTCCTTCCTCTCTCATTCCTCCTTCTACATATTCTCTCTGCCTGCTAGCCCTGCCTATCCTTTTTCCTGCCTTGCCATCGGCCGCTAGTTCTTTATTAGACCATCAGGTGTTTTAGGCAGGCTCAGTACCACAGCTTCATAGAGTTAAACAAATGCAACATAAACAAAAGTAACACACCTTAAAATAATATTCTACAACAGTTAGATGGTCTGGACATTGTTACAATGCTGCTGATAGTCTTTTGTGGCCATGTCTTAGGAGTGAATTGGTGTCATTCTGCCTGCTGTTCAGCTTGTTGCTCCTAGGAAAAAAATCCATACACTTTACAGATTTGATCCCTTTTTNGGCTTTTTCAGTAACCCCATGCATTGCATGGTGTCTCCCATTTTAGAGATGAGAAAGCTGAGGCTTAAATTACATAAACTCCTGGGGCTGACTAAGGCCTGCCTTGGGTATCCTGAGGTAGACTGCATCATAGTGGCTCTGGTATCTTTAATGTTCTTATAAGACCAGAACTCCATCTCCTTGAACACTCATAAATTATCATTATAATTGGGAATGCATTTTTGTAATACTCCCTTCACAGTCTGAGCACCTACAAGCAACTACAGGGTTTTATGGCATCCATAGTACTGTCATATACATAAGGTAAATAGAGCAGATCAAACCCAGGGTCTTGAACCCAGGGCCTTGTACATGGTAGGCAAATGCTGTACTACTGAGCCATCAGGTTATGATTTGATTTTTATCCATCCATCCATCCATCCATCCATCCATCCATCCATCCATCCATCCATCTATGTATCTATCCATCTATTTACTAAGACAGGATCTCACTGTGTATCATTGGGCTGGCTTGAACTCACTGCTTGCCTCTGCCTTCTGAGTCCTGAGATTAAAGGCACACTTCACTATGCTCAGCCTAGGTTGTGATTTTTAGCCTGATTATGCAGAAGAAGAAACTGTCACAGCCAGTGTTCTTAATCACTGAGCCATCTCTCCAGCCCCAGCTGGGACCATTTTTAAAAGTTGGATGATCTGTTTCTAAATTAAAAGTTATCAGAAACAGTCCGGTGTTGTGCTTTTAGTACCAATAGATACTAAAATGCAGCTACAAAATTTCCCCAGCCAGTGTCCACTGAGCACCTATTGGACTGTATCTGACAGCACTGGAAGTGGTCAGGCAGAGGAGTTTGTATTAAGGTTTGGTACAGTCATCAGTTAGTGTGCAGTGCTTGTGAACACAGTCACAGAGCACTGGGGTGCTAANGAATGCTGTGGGCTCCCGGGTGATTTCTACCAGGACACTGGAGAGCACAGCGGGCCTGAAACTCGGGGCTTTCTCTGAAACTATGAACTCTCTCCACACTTGAGACGGAAATCCTTACACTCTGGAAACACAAAATCCACAGGCTGCCCAGGAGTCCTCAGTGCAACTCTCTCAACTGCTACACACTAGGGTATTTGTGATGAAAGACGAGGCCTTTGGCTGGAAACAGGCTTTGAGTTTCTAGCATTAGTTGGTAAATGGTGCACAAGCCTAAAGAGAATTTGAAATAATGGCCTTGAGAATCTTTTTCTAGAGCTGCTCATCTCAAAACACTCAGCTTCTCTGACAAGAACCGTTATTCTTAGTTCAGAGGTAAGAAGCAGAGAGGCCAGGCCAAGCCAGGCCACACAAATCATCCCAGAAAAAGAGCTAACCGTTTCCAGAACTAGGAGCTGGGNCTCCTGGATGGCATCCCAGGGTGGGCTGTTTATTTCTGTTAGATGATGATGGCAGAGAAAATAGCTGGTAGTTTTAAGTTCCACCCAATTCTGCAAACATTTTGAGCACACTGTGAAACTGTCTACATGGGCCATCTGGGACACAGTTGTGACTCTAGAGAGGCGTCCAGCCAGCTCTCAAATAAGTGTACTGNCATTGGTATTCAGTCACAGGATGGCAAGAGAGGGAAGACTTCAAACTGGGAGAGTCAGACATTGCCAGGGAGTATGCGTTTGTGGGGTGTTTCTGAGCTGGGTCTTGGTAGATGAATGGGGTGCAGAAGAAACTAAAGAATAGGACCATTCCAGGTAGAGATTGTGGAAGCCAGGGTGCAGAGACTAGATATGCCATGTGTTATGGGAGGGTGAGGAGAGTTAGGCAGGCTACAGTCTGCCTCAGAAAGCCCTAGGTGCTAAGTCAAAGAACTTGAGTTGTGTTGAGGTACATACTGAGGGACTTCCTACACCCACACTATGTGAGGACCAGCAGTTATCTCTCTGCAGCATTCTGAAGGGTTTTATCCATCATTGCCTGTGAGGACAGGGTAGGTAGAAGTGCTGTTTGCTTTCTTGTCAGGGAAGTCCCAGCCATCACTACTCTTTCTCTTGTTACTTTGCCCGGCTTTTCCTTGTGCCCAGCACATCCTGGGCAGCTGAACAGAGAAAGAATAGCACCCCACACATACACACACACTCTGAAGCTATATCAGGTGGCATGCCAAAGGTAAGCAGGCCAATCCTTGCTACGTAAACTGCCTTGACCCACCCTCATTTAACTAGCAGGCTCATGGCTTCCTGCTATTTATTGTGTGGCTCACTTTCAGTTTCCTGGCTGATTTCACCCCGTTAGCTGTGATCTTCAGAATTATTTAATCTAGGGCTNGAGAGATCACTTAGTGTTCAAGAGCACTTGCTGTTCAAGATCACCCAAGGCCAGTTTCCAACACCCACTTTNGAAGCTCACAACCTCTGTAACTCNAACTCTAGGGGAATCTAAAACCTCTGGCACTGGCACCTATGTACACATATACACACAATTAAAAATAGTAAAAATAAGCCAGGCANGCTGGCACACGCCTTTAATCTCAGCACTTGGGAAGCAGAGGCAGGTGGATCTCTGTGAATTCAAGACCAGTCTGGTCTACATAGCAAGTTCCAGGGCAGCCAGGGTACATAGAGAGACCCTGTCTCAAAAGGGGGGGGGATGGCTGGGTGTGGTGGTGGATGCCTTTAATCCCAGTCCTTGGAAGGCAGAGGCAAGTGGATCTCTGAGTTCAAGGCCAGCCTTGCCTCTGGAGTGAGTTCCAGGACAGCCAGGGCTACACAGAAAAAAACCTGTCTCAAAAGAACAACAAAAGGGGCAGGGGGGCCAGAGGTTGCTAGAGAGATGGCTCAGGGGTTAGGAGCACTGGCTGCTCTTCCAGAGGATCTGGGTTCAATTCCCAGTGCCCATACGGCAGCTCACAACTGTCTGTAATTCATTCCAGTACCAGGGGATCTGACACCCCTTACACGGACATACATGCAGGCAAAATACCAGTGCACATAAAATAATAAATCATTAAAATGCTTTAAAAATTATACATTTTATTTTGCATATGTGGTTTTGCCTATATGTATATATGTAAACTGTGTGCACTATGTGTACACCTGATGCTCATAGAGGCCAAAAGAGGGTGTTGGACCCCTTGGAATTGGTGTTACAGGTAGATGTGAGCTGCTATGTGGGTATTGAGAATTGAATCTGAGTCCTCCGCAGGAGCAGCAAGTGCTGTTAACCAATAAGCCATCTTTCTAGCCCTTTAAAAATGATTTACTCTTCCTTGTATGTTTATTTTTGATCCAAGGCAGAGGCAGTTACCTCTCTTGGATGACAACAATGACCTCTGTTTCTAAAACTATACATTCNCAATTAAGTTCAGACTTTTATCTTACTCACAAAAAATCTGGGTTCCTAACCTCCTAGCTTTCCTGCTCCTGACTACTCCCTGCATTGCCCACAAAGGTCAGAGCCTTGAGGCCTCAAGACACTGTGCACTTGGGTTCTGGTTCTAATTCTGTGTATTTTGGGGCAAGTGCCTTCTCATCTTTGGGCCTTTATTTTCTCAGCACTAAAAGGAAGATAGACTGAATGAGAGCTGAGACTCCTTCATTTCATGCTCTACCATTCTCAGAGTCAACAAGTGCCACATTACTGTAACCTCCAGAGAGCCACGTGTTGCTCCAAGCAGTGTGGCTGCATAAAAAGATGTAGTAACTCAGCCTTCATTNTGTTGGTTGACAGCTCGCTCAGTATAACCCTGCTCATTATAAAGTCTAGGGCAGCCACAGGCTGTTTTGTAGAAGGTGCTGAGGTGTTTCCATTTTGATTCCCTAGTTCAGAGGCTAGAGCTGGATAATGGCTTTCNGCTGCTCCCCTGAGCCTGAATCCAGGCAACAGCACAGATTCAGGAGGGCATTTCTCCTGGCTCCCAAGCTTTCTTTGGATCCGTAACAGGCTAACCATTTGGTGAATCAAACACAGATTTCTTTTTGGTTTGAGCAGCCTCGGTTTTTACTGAACAGAACTCTTAACAGTGACCAGTTANGCACTAGGGATACATCCTTTGACAGGATTTTACTTCCTCACTGACCCATCTATGAGGTCATCAGGTGTAGAGGATTTGAGGTAAATGGAGAAAGGGACTCAGTTATTAAGGGTTGATCTACCTTGAGTGTTTTTAATTAAATGTGCTCTAATATTGGGCAGTGACACCATCTCTGCTGGGATGCTGGGAGTGTCAGGAAGAGGAGCAGGCTTTTCTCCAAAGGCTTCAGTGTTCAGTGTAAGGCCCGGCCCAGCCATGAGCAGCTAAGCCTCTTAATATGGAAAACATTTCCTCTCTGCTTCTAAATCAGGACCTTNAAAACNTCAGGTCCCAAGTAGTGCCCATCCTAGTGCTCTCTCCTTTTTATTAACTTGCACCGTACATTGTTGTCTCCTGAGAAGCTTTGGAAAGCCAGAGAACTCCAGAGCTCATTTTGTCACATAGGAGGGTATCCCAGGCCCAGAGAGGTTAGGTGGCTTGTTAACAGTGACACAGTTCACTGCAGACTGAGTTCTCCTGCCTTGATAGACGGACTGGCACTGTGGCTCAGTGTTGCCAACCCAGTCAGTATGATTGCAGGAAAAAAAAGTTACTGTGCAGCAAGCCAGCACGGAAGAGATGGAATGAACAGTTGCTATTTTGGGGCTTGTTTTCTTTGGAGTTCTAAGTGGCTGTAGGTGGTTTGGCTGGCTGGCACAGCCTGGGTGGAGGATCACAAACCTCGGGGGCTGCCATGGCTACATTTCTTCTCTGTGACAAGGCTAAGAAGACATTGGCTTTTACTCTGTCAGTTTCCCCCCATGCAAAGGATCAGACTAATTCTCCCTTTTAACCCACTTAGGATTTGGGAGGATTTAGAGACCTAAGAAAAAGTTGGCCTAGCAGTATATAGGGGGTTTCCATTTTTAATTTTTAAAAATGTTTGGCTTATTTTTATTGCATGTGCATTGGTGTTTTGCCTACATGGATTCCTGGAACTGGAGTTACAGGTGGTTGTGAGCTGCCATGTGGGTGCTGGGAATCAAACCCAGGTCCTCTGGAAGATCAGCCAGTACCCTTAACCACTGAGCCATCTCTTCAACCCTGACTCTGTGAGTGAGTGTGTGTGTATATGTAACTGAAATGTAACTCATTTACAGTAAAGCAGATGAGTCTGAAGAGTATACCTTAATGAATTTTTACCAATATATACCTGTGTAAACAACTCCCTTCCCCCTTGAAGCTGTCTAAAGTCTCCACCCTTGGTAGTCTTGACCTTATAGCCAGACACTCAGGACTTGGAGGAGACAGTGTTTATCTCAACAGGTGTTTCTCAAAGCCTTGCAGTGCATGGTGCTAGGTATTGTAGGGAGTCCAGAAATGATCAATGGCCGTCTGCCGTCTTATACTGTTAGCACATTGGGTTGTTACTATAGTCCAAGGGAGAAATCCAGAAGGATTGAGAGCTTCTAGACGAGGGGTTACTGCTTACTAGGAGAGGAGTAGGTATAGGAATTTATATGGACATTTATGTAGCCCCCCCGCCCCCCCTCCTTCCAGTGTCTGTAAATAACTTTCGCACTTCAGCCTCTTCCAGGGGGTTCTTTTCCCCCCTTAAATAATAATAAAAATGTACCTATTTTGTTTTGCTCAGTGTGGGTATTTTGCCTGCATGTATTTATGTCTGTGTGCCAAGTGCATGTAGTGCCTGTGGGGGCCACTGTGAGCTTTGGGTTCCCAGGGGTCAGTGCTCTTAACCGCCAAGCTATTTCCTTAGCCTCCCAGCTGGCTCTTTGCACTCTAGTGCTNTATGGAGAGGAGCAGGCTCTGCTCAGAGCTGTACTTCTGTTTCTAGCCTTACCTTCCTTCCTGGGAAGCAGGCAGGCACAGAAATAAGCAGTCCCTCTTTCCCTTTGGTCCCAGGCTCCCAGAAGCTGACTTCTCTGTGTCTTCAGAGTGTAAGACCACATATCTGAGATCATTTTGGCTTGAATGTTTGCTTTCTTCGGTTGGATAATTTAAAACACGAGGCTTTCTTTTTCTTAAGTGAAAACAGACCCAAGAGCAACTTTTCTGATCTATTTTCTTGAAGTACAGTGGAGGTTTTAACTGCTGACAGGATGTATGGCTCTCTGGTCAGTGGGAGTGAGGAAGGCCATGTCCAAATTAGGTTCCTGGTGACCCACTTTTATAAAGGTTCCTAAGGTAGAGTCAGTGTAGAGAGGCAACACCCTGGGTTGATGTCTGAATGCTGCAGCCTTATCATGGCACACTTGTAGACAGTAGATAGGGAAGAAGGCAATGGCTCAGTCTGGCTGAATGTTGCTCCAGTTCTAATGAGTCCCTGACTTTTAGAAATAAAAAGACCAGGGATTATCTGAGTTTATCCCTCTCTGTCCTCACATGGCCTTCCCTTGGCCATTGCCCACACCTGTATGTGTGTGTGTGTGTGTGTGTGTGTGTGTGTGTAGAGCTGAGGTGGCATGGGGAGGGGGAATCATACAGCTAGCCATTTCTCCAGCCTCCCTAATTACCTCTTAAAGGCTCCATCTCCAAAAACTGACATGTGAGAGGTTAGGGCTTCAGCCTGTGAAAGGGGAGACTCAGTCAGGCCATAGCACTCATATTTTACTTCTGATCGACTACTTGGTCTTTTGTTGGGGGTGTTTTCCTCTTGCAGGTAGCCTGCTTTCTTCTTTTTTTCTTTTGGCTGTGTGTGTGTGTATGTTTGTGTTCATGTGTGTTCACGTTTTCATGTGTGGCCCTGTGTAGGTCTACAGTAGTTGATACTGGATGCCTTCCTGGATCACTTTCCGCCTTATATTTTGAGGCAGGACATCTTCGCTGAAACTGGAAATCACCATTTTGGCTAATCCTGGCTAGTCCGCTTGCTCTGGGGAGTTCCTTTTTCTCCCTTCCCCTGGGATTACAAGTCTGTTGTCACCCTCACCTGCTTTATTTTATTTTATTTTATTTTGNTTTTTTCGAGACAGTTTCTCTGTGTAGCCCTGGCTGTCCTGGAACTCACTCTGTAGACTGCCTGCCTCTGCCTCCCAAGTGCTGGGATTAAAGGCCTGTGCCACCACGTCTGGCTCTCTCATCTGCTTTTTTACATTGGTTCTGGGGAATCTAAACTCCCTTCTTCATACTTGTGGCACATGCTTTACCCACTGAGCCATCACCTAATTCCTCTCTCCCCTTTTAAAGGTCTTTATTCTGTCCTTTGCTCTTTTAACAATTGTANTTCTTTTATGTATGTGTGTGTGTATGTACACAGGCACATGCCACAGTGCATGTGTAGAGGTCAGAGGACAACTGTAGGAGTCAATTCTGTCTTCTGTTGTGTAGGTCTTGTGGATGGAACTTAGGTCATTAGTCTTTATTTACTGAGCCATCTCATCTCCTACCTCTTGTTTTTGAAACAGTGTATAATGGCTCAGGCTGGCTTGAACTCACTGTATAACTGAGGATGTCCTTGAACTTTTGATTGTCCTGCCTCTGTACCTTCTGAGATTATACCCATACTGCTGAGATTAGAGATGTGCATTACAATGCTTAATTTATGTGATCCAGAAGCTAGAATCCAGTACTTTGTGTGTGTTTAACAAGCACTCTATCATCTAAACTATCCTCAGCACTCTTTTCTTGTTTGTCTTACCTAGCTCAGGCTGGCCTAGAATGCATGGTAATCCTCCTGTCTTTGCCTCCCGAGTNCTAAGATTATAGGGGCAACACATTGTGCTCGATCAGGAATCCTCCTTTCTGATCACTTTCTACTCTGCGTTCTTTTTTATACTACCAGTATATGATCGAGCACTGTTGTGACTTATTGAAGGGAGCAGAGATTATTTTCATCCAGTATTTCAATTTCTGCTAATTTTGTGCAGTTGGGAGCTTGTCCTCCAGTTTTGTTATTCTCACATACATGATATGTTTTATCTGCTATGTTTTTAGGGAAGTTGGGGAGGGGGTTCATGACCAGTCTGCTGTTGGTTTTAGTGCTGGAGACTGAACCCAGGGCGTTGCGAATGCTTAGCAAGTGCTTTCCAGCCTCAGACTTGGAGTGTAGCTAACAATGAACACAACTTCTACTCTTATTGCCTCTCCACTGCCCAAGGGCTAGGGTTGTATGTGCCACCATGTCTGATTTTTGCAGTGCTGGGGATGGAACCCAGAGATTTGCAAATGCTAGGCAAATACTCTGTCACCTGAGCTGCATCTCCAACCTCCTGTTCTGTGTTTTAATTGTGGTAAAATGTTTGTTACACAAAACGTGAAACTTACCATTTTAATGATTAGTAAATATATAGCCTTGTGCCATTAAGTACACTTTTCGCTGTTAAACTGCTCTGTGTTTACTCTTTTTTAAATTTTTATGTGCACTGGCATATTGCCTGTGTGTATGTCTGTGTGAGGGTGTCAGATCTTGGAGTTACAGATAGTTGTGAACTTCCATGTGAGTGCTNGGAATTAAATCCGGGTCCTCTGGAAGAGCAGTTAGTGCTCTTAGCTGCTGAGCCATCTCTCCAACCTCTGTGTTTATTCTTAAGTAAACCTGTTCTTTTGTTTGGTTCCTTCCTGCCATTAAGATGAGCTATTTCTCAAAACAGAGGGGATAGTGGAAGGGTTCTGGAGTCAGAGGAACTGAGCTCCATCACTTGCTATGTGCAGTTGTTTTGGTTTTCTTTTGAGACAGGAGCTCAGTACCTCAGGCAGACTTGGGACTCCCTGAGGATGGCCTTGATCAGGAGAGTCTCCTGNTTCCATCTCCTGAGAACTGGGATTAGAAGCAGGGCCGCTGCACCAGGCCTGCGATGCTTTAGTTAGAGGTGTTGGCATTAGTTACTCTGTAGCAAAGGGGTTTATTGGCTCACAGGACTGTGGGAAAGGGCAGGGTGGGGCTGAACTCTCTTCTGCCAGTCACCTCCATTCTCTTGGCTCCCTCCTCTAAGCCTAGTCATGGCAGCTGGCCAGTGTGGTTTATAGTTTTGTTCCTGGAAGGAAAATTCCTCCTACCTCCTTTTCTCTCCCACCAGAGTTAGAAAACTCACAGCAGAGGATTCTGATTGGCTGCTTGGGTCATGTGTTCATGACTAGCCAATCACTACAAACCTGTGGATAACAGGCCTACCCCACCCTGTGATAGGGAAGCAGTCTGTTAGCCGTGGCTGGGGCTTTAAGGCATCTTCCTAGGAAACCAGTTGTCCACCTCATCTCTCCTGTTTCCTGATCTGACATATTGCCTTGCTCAGGTGTTCTTTCCCAGCCCAAGCAGGGCTTGNAGGGGAGGCAGGAGACCTGGGTTCTGCTCCTAGACCCACTCCTTCATTGGCTACCTATCAGGGTCTGCTGAGCACCCTGCCCAGGGCTTAAACTTCCTGTGCATGAGTGTTTGTCTCTGAGCACTTGCTGTGTACAAGGGATCCTGAGAGAGGGGGACACATTTTAGTTAAGCTGCATGCAGAGTAAAGAGAGACATGCATCACAGTTCCAGGACTCTGAGGTTCTGTGCCCTATTTTTGTATGGACCAAGCAAAGTCTGCCTTTTCCCAGAAGAGAGCCTTTTTTTGCCCGTGTCCCCTGCTGCTGATTGGACAGGGGAATGATGTGTCTGTGCAGCCCTCTCCCTGTGACTGACTGACTCGGGAAGGGCGGGCTGCTTTGGTCTCTTTGCTCNCTCTTCTAACAGTTGCACAGACTGGAAGCATTTTCTGCTGACATTCCTTTTTCCCCACTTCCACATAAATGTCCCCAGCCCCCAGCTCTGTTGTCACTTCAGTTGCCAGGGCACTCATGCTTGCTGAGGCATCCATGCTTTTGTTGGCATGGATTCAGTTAGAAGCAGAGGAAGAAAAGCCAGTTGGAAAAGAAACAGTGTATCCCAGCCTGGGAACGGAAACCAAGGGCAGGCAGTTTCCCTCTGTCTCAGCCCAGGCTGCTCACCCAGGCTAAGGGCATCTAGCCCAGGGCCTGGCTTGTAGGGGAAGAGCGCTGTGCTTTCTTCTTCTGGGCAGAACCAGACCACACAGCTTACCACAGAGTAGAGGTTGTGTTTAGGAAGTGATTGCAGTCTTCAGTGCAGCTGCCATTCCCTCTGGAAGAAATTGGCTGTCACCTTTTTGCTTGTATTTTTTCTGTTTAGAAAGTTGTATAAATGGTAACAGTATGAAAAGTACCTTGCTTGGCCACCCAATCTTCTTTTCTTGAGATTCCCAGGTCCAAGACCCAGAGGTCGGCTCTGAGATACCGATAGGCCTGCATATTGTGAGATACAAACCCCGAAATGGTAACTTTGACAGGCCTGTGCATTGTGAGATACACATCCTGAAGTGGTAACTGTTAGGAATGGTTACCTTTGGATCCTGTGCTCTTAGTAGTTGTATTTATTTGTTTTTTTTAATGGATTTGAACCAAGCGTGTATCATACACTGTAGTCCTAGCAGTCAGAGGGCAGGAGAATCACAAATTACAGGCCAGTCTGGCCTTCATAGTAAGGCTGTGTTCAAACAGAACCAANCTAAGCAAAAAATGATTGCATCCTCATGAAATGGATTTAGAAAATATGAATTTAAATGTCAGGTGTTGGTTTGAATTTAGAAGTCTACAGTCCCACAGAAAGACCTGAGAATGCTTTTCCCCTCAAGACCCATCTTGTCTTCTGAGTCACTTTTCTGAGAAATGTTAGTCATCTCCTCACCTGGCTCCCCGTCTAACAACCTGCAACTCTAGCCGGACCCCCTCCCCTTTCCCTCCCTCTGTGGATTCAGACAAGTGGGGTGATACAGGCCCCTGCAGTCATCCTCTTTGGCGTGTCTCAGGGTCAAGCAAGCCCTTCTCTCCAGCCTAAGTCCAGGCCTTTGAAATCCAAACCCTCCCCATGGAGTCAGCAGCCCCCNCTGCCCACAGCAGCGCAGAGACCTCTGCACTGTAAATCTGTCTCTGTTGCTGTCCTGTTTTGAATCTTTCAGNAGCTTCCCATTGGCCCTGGGATAAAGTCCAGCAACAACAGCTCCCTAACAAAGCACATTTCTCTCAGCTCTCTCACACCTCTGGGGTCTCCTGCCTGAGATTCCAGCCCTCTTACTCTCTTGTAAAGTATGTGCTAACTGTCTCTAGAAAAAATGTCAAGAACAAGATAAAGTCTTGATGTAGTAGCAAGAACTTGGATTTGAGTTGATCAAAGGAATTGTCTATTTCATCTGAGTTGTCAAACTCATTGACATGGAGTAATATTTCCTTATCCTTTAAATAGTGCTGG
This sequence comes from Neotoma lepida, assembly GCA_001675575.1. NCBI lineage: Eukaryota > Metazoa > Chordata > Mammalia > Rodentia > Cricetidae > Neotoma > Neotoma lepida. Next base: position 239,493 of record LZPO01044414.1, on the reverse strand, counting down.
GATCTGTAGTGATCCCACATCTCTTACCCCTGCTATTTATCATCTTTTAATCCTGGTTAATTTGTCTAGAAGTTCATTTTTTTTTTCTTTCATAACAGGGTTTTTCTGTGTAGCCCTGGCTGTCCTGGAACTTGTTCTGTAGACCAGGCTGGCCTTGAACTCAGAGATACACTTGCCTCTTCCTTCTGAGAGTTGGGATTAAAGGTGTGCTCCTCCACTATCTGGGTTAGAAGTTCAAATTCATTGGTCTTCTCAAAGAATCAGATTTTATTTTCTTGACCTCTAGTTCTGTCTTCTCTTATGTTGGCTTTAGTCCATCTGTATTATCTTTCTTTCNCTTTGGACTTCATTTATACCTTCCTTCTATGATTTCTAGTTTTAATTCCATGGTGGTGAGAATGCATAACTTGAATCCTTTTTGTAGGAGGCCAGCTCTGACCTGTTGAAGGGTTCTTAGAGGGAGGAGAGATGAATGAGGAAGTATTAGATAGAAATATAGACAGAGATGACAAGAAAGACAGAGACACAGGATAGCTTTGGGAGGGCCCTGGGTCAATACCCAGTTGCCTCCACTTTATTCATGATGGGCTTTTTATACATCAGCAAGGGGAGGAGCAGAAGACCCCCCCCCCACATCAGGTATAAAGTACCAACAAGTGTAGACCCTTCAAAAAACCTGGTAACCATGCCTTTGGTCAAATCATCCTATTATGCAGTCCTGCTGGGCAAAGCAAACTCAGACTTTCTGACCTTGAGTAAGGCCTTGCTAGGGAGTCTCTGTGGGCCCCCATACCTTTTAAATTAGTTGAATCTTATATTGTGGTCTGAGATATAGCCCACCTTAGTAAATGTTCTGTATGCACACAAGCAGGATGAGGTGTCTTGATTTTTTTTTGTTTGTTTTAAAGATTTATTTTTTTAAAAATTTCTGTAGTTTTATAGCTGGGTGGTTGTGGTACATGCCTTTAATCCCAGCACTCAGGAGGCAGAAGCAGATGGATATCTGAGTTCAAGGCCAGCCTGGTCTACAGAGCAAATTCCAGGACAGCCAGAGCTACACAGAGAAACCATGTCTGAAAAAAACAAATGAACAAACAAAAAACAAACAAAAATTTTCTGTAGTTTTATAAGGTTTATTTTATTTTTGTTTTTTTTGAGACAGGATCTNACCAGGTAGCCTTGACTGACCTTGAATGGGCTCTGTAGATCATGCTGATCTCTAACTCAACAGAGATCCACTGCCTCTGCCTCCTAAGAAATGAGAATAAAGGCGTGTGCCAACAGGCCTGGTTTTTATTTTATTATTTATGTGATTGGGGGATAGGGTATGTGCATGTGAGTGCAGGTGTCTATGGAGGCCAGAGTAGGGTGTGAGATCTTTTGGAGCTAGAAATACAGGTGGTTGTGAGCTACCTGATAGAGATGTTGAGAACTGAGCCCTGGTCCTCTGGAAGAGCAGGAAACTTAAACTGCTGAGCCATTGCTCCTGCTCCCAGAGTGAATTTTTTTGTTGNTGGTGTATGCTATAGATATCAATGAAGTCAAGTTTATTAGTTGCCTGTTGAAGTCTTGTAGCATACCCTTACTGATTTTCTGTAGGGGGTGGTGGAACTGATGGTGGCAGTGGCGGTGGTGGCAGCAATTTGCATGTGTACCCACACACACCAGAGGAAGGCATCAGGCATCCTGATCTGTCTATCACTCTCCACCCTTATTCCCTTGAGGCAGGGTCTCATTGAACCTGGAGCTAGGCTGGTAGCCAGCGAGCNCCAGAGGTCCTGTCCTTGTCACTGCACCCACTCTCCCCAACTGTACATGGCAAGATATGGGGTAGAGGGTTAACATGCTGGGATTCCTTTTTTCTTTCTGGTTTTCTGTTCATTCTAATCCGTTGAATTGAAATCCAGACATAATTAGGGATTTCTCTGTTGCTTCTTGCAATTCATGTACTTAAAAATTGTTATCAGATACAATGATTTACAGTGTATAATTGTTGTAGCCTCTTGACAAATTGACTCCCTTATCAGTATGAAAAGACCTTTTATGTTCCTTGTAATGTACCTTGAAAATGACTTGATCTGATGTGTTTGTATAGCCATTCTTCTTTTTGGTCAGCATAACCATGTTATTTTTTTGTCTTTTCCATCTTTTTAAAATTTTTTTTTTAATTTTCAAGGTTTTTGTTTTGTGTCTTTCCCTGTGGTACTAGGTATTGATCTCCAGGCTTCTCACGTGCTGTCTACCACTGAGCTGTGTCCCCAGCCCTGTATTTGGGGGACAGGACTCACTAACTTGCTCAGGCTGGCTTAGGCTCTGTAGCCTTAAGCAGGCCTTGAACTTGTCATCTTCCTGCCTTGGCCTCCTAAGTAGATAGGATTATAGGTTGGTATCTGTGATTTGTATTTGAAGTGTGTTTCTTATAATAGTACACAATAGAAATTTCAAAATATATACTGGCAAAAATTTAAAAAAGATACAATTGAAAGCCTGGAGACACAGCTCAGTGGTAGAGTNCTTGCCTAACATGCAGAGGGTCCTGGGTTCAGGCTCAGTGTCTGTCCCCCTCATGTTAAACAATCTCTGCCTTCTAATTGGTGTGTTTAGAAAGTTGGCTTTAGTGTGATCTTTAAAAACATTTTAATGTGATTTTTTAAATATTACTATTTAAATNTGTCACTTGTCTCCTCCCCACCCTGTCTCATCTATTCTTCACACTTACTGTTTTGTTTTTGTTTTTAATTTTATGTATGTGGGTGCCTGCATGTAAGTGTGTGCAACACGTCTGTGCAGTGCCTAGAGGCCAAAAGAGGACATCAGACCCTTTGGAACTGGGGTTACAGACAGTTGTGAGCCACCATGTAGGTGCTGGGAACTAAACATGGATCCTGTGGGAGAGCAAACAGTGCTCTTAACCTCTGAGCCATCTCTTTGTGCCTCCCTCCCCCCTTTCTTGTCACAAAGTCTCACCATGTAGCCCTAGCTGGCCTGGACCCCAGAATGTAAACTAGGCTGTCCTTGAACTACCTGCCACTGCTTCAGGATTCAAAGCTGTGCACCACCACACACCTCCCCTTTTTTTATTTTTTGAGACAGGATTCTGTTGTATCACTGGCTGCCCTAGAACTCACTATGTAGACAGGCTGGCCTCTGACTCACAAAGATCTTTCTTCCTCTGCCTTCAGAGTGCTGGGGTGTGCCACCAGGCCCAACCACCACAGAAGTGTCAGGAGATGGCAGGAGAAATCTGGCTTCAATTCTTCCTGAGTGACATTTATGGCCAGCATTAAACCTGGGGGCTGACTTCCTCTGCCCAGCTGGAGTAGCTGATCTTTTTGACACTGGTTGTGAAACCAGTCAAGATGAGAGAGGCTGCTAATACCCTACACAGACTAGATGTGATTATATGACACACTCAGGAAGTGGTGTGTGTAGGTGTTAATTGCATTTCAAGATGATACACGTCCATCAGGAGAGTTTAACTTTGTGTTTGTTTTAGTCTTGTTAGTGCAAATCTCAGAGTTCTGTGAGCTCCTATGTTTTTTAAGTTGGAGTAAGACTAAGGGAAAATACTTGTTCTCCACTCCCATGCCTTCCTGGGGAGGCCGAGGCCATGAGATGTGAGGGGTCTTACTTGTGACCTNATTTGGTGATGATGACACAATTGGAGCTAGATTCCATATACAGAACCATAGGGTGTGTATTGCAGGTGTTGTCAGGACCCAAGTGGCTCTCAGAAAGTAGAGAAAGTGCTGTTCATTCAGAACACCACGCCTATCTAAATTCTTGTCTGTTTGCTTTAATGCTGTGACCTCAAGCAAGGTGTTGAACTTGTTTTCAGTTGGACATAGCTTTCTCTGCCTGAAGACAAGTCCTTATATCAGGATAATTCCTATTGGTTTCTCCAGAGGTAAGCTGGTAAGTCCAGCACTGTCAAGTAGCAGATAGGCTGTCATGTGCTCTATGGTGACCTGGAAAGTACATCATGCCTCTTCTAAAGCTGGATGAAGAATGCACATCTATAATCCCAGTGTGTGAAAGGGTGTAAGGCAAGGAGGATCAAGAATTCAAGGCCAAGCTGAGCTACATAGTGAGGCCATTTCTCCAAACAATCAGAGACAGATAAATAGAAATTAAGGTAGATGTATCAAAGGGATGGTGGACCTATTAAGACATTTTGTCTGTTTTTTATTTTATTTTATTTTTTGAGACAGAGTCTCATATAACCCAGGCAGGTGTTAAGCCTACTGTGTAGCTGAGGATGACCTTGAACTTCTGGTCCTCCCAAGTGCTGGGATTGCAGGTGTGTGCTGCCATACCAAGCATTTGTCTGTTTGTTTTTTATGGATTTGCTTTCCTTCCTTGAGACTGGATCTCACTTTTGAAGTCCACANCGGNCTCCAACTCAAAATCTTCCTGCCTCAGCCTNATGAGTGCTGGGATTACAGCCTTGTATCACCACATGTGGCTAAGGCACATTTTAATTAAGACAAGTTTTAATAAAGACACGAAATAGCCAGGACTTATGTGTGGGCTATCCTGGTTATCAGTTTNAACTTCTGAGAGCTGTTCAAGTGGAATTCAGCCTGGCTGACAAACAGAAAAGGACCTTGGCTCTTTTACAAAAGATCCTCAATGGCAGTGATAGGTTCCCTCTTTCCTAAGGCCCTGGCCTGGCCTGAGTTATCACCAGGTACTTCCTGGTTGCTGCTATGTCTGGGAAGTGAACGTGAACCTCCTTGGGGTCAGGGATGTGGCTCAATGGAGAGCACTTGTCTAGAACATACATGGCCCTAACATAGAAACAACAAAAATCCCCACCTCTTCCTGCTCAGACAGAAACCCTGATGTAGCAGAGCCATGGGGAAGCCATTCCCTGTGAAGAGTAGAAGGTGTCTGCCACATTGGCCCCTGAACTGTTTTCCCTTCGTGGGTGATTTCCCTTNGCCTCTCCTTTCTTTTGTCTTAGGCCATTCCTTATCACAGTCTAGAACAGTTCCCTCTTACTACAGGNCTCTGCTACCTCCCTCTGGGTGTAGTCATGGGATGGCCAGGCCCACTGTGCCTTAATAATGAAACCACCGGNCCCTGAAGGAATTGACATTGAGAAGTGTGGGGGCAAATGACAGTTTGAGAAACAAAGTTCTTCCCGAGAGCCCTGGCCCTTCCAGAGCAAGGGTTATTTTAGGCCCTGAGAAAAGTCTGGAGACCTTTATGGAGTGAGGGGACAGAGGGCACTAACAGGCAAAGATAAGATACAGCCCAAGTGGGCATCTGCTACCTTCGTGCTTTCACAGGGTTCTGCTGTGAGGAGTCTAGGAGCCGCAGACCCAGCACTCGGGGAGCCATCTTTCTTTCCTTGGCGTTTGCAATGTGCCTCCTTGCTAGCCTGGTTCCTTAGGGTCACTAACCTATGTGGAGAGATGCTAATGTGGTTATTTTTATCATATGTGTTTTAAAACCAATTTAAAAATCTACTAGTGTGGGGGCTGGGGGGCAGTGCCTGGAGAAACGGCTCAGTGGTTAAGATCACTGACTTTCTTCCAGAGGACCCAGGTTCAATTCCCAGCAACCACATGGTGGCTCACAACCATCTGTAATAAGATCTGGAGGCCTCTTCTGGCCTGTGTACATAATAAGTAAAATCTTAAAAAAAAAATCTTAAAAAAAAGAATATCTACTGGGAAATACATTTTTTTTTGGTCCAGTCAGAGAATTTACTGCTTGTTGTCATGGTTGTCAGCTGGTAGTGTCTGGGCAGACTGAGCCTCCCCTGATGCCTTTGGGGCCAGACTGCTAGCTTGCAAAGTCAGGGTGCAGAAGGTAGGGCAATAAGCCTAAATGGAAGCAGGCTAGCACTTGCTGCTCTCCACAGGGAAAGAGTGGGCCCTTTGCAGACAGGCAGCCTGATTTTTATTCTCCATCTGCTCCTTTTTTTTTTTTTTTTTTTTTTTTTTTAATATTACACTGATTTTTGTGTTTGCTCGTGGACAGTAGAGGTCAGATGACAACTTGTAGGAAATGGTTCTCCTTTTACCACGTGGGTTTTGGAAATTGAACTCCGGTCATCAGGCTTGGTAGCAAGCATCTTTCCTGTTGAGCCATCTCACCAGCCACATGCCACTCCCATCCCCCTTTGAGGCAAAGTGTCATGTATCCCAGGAGGCCTCAAACTAGCTATGTAGCCAAAGATGACCTTGAACTGCTGATCTTCCTAACTGCCTCCAACCTGGGATTACAGGCCTCACCTGGTTTCTGTGCTTCTGGGGATAGAACCCAGGGCATTGTGTACACTAGGCACCAAGCTGTATCCCTGCTTCTGTGTGACTTGGGCAGGTGAGGAACTCTTTGTGCCTCAGTATCCTAATCTGTTAAGTGTAATGTGAATTCCTAAACACTCTTATTAAATAAAAAACACAGAGCCAGAAATTGGGGTTAAAGCCTGAGAGAGATTAGAGGAATAGGAAGAGCCACAGCTAATCTCACCTCACCAACTCTGCAGCTTCCAAAGAGAGCAAGCGACTTTCTGTATACCCACGCCTATATTCCTTTCTGTTCTGTTCTCTCATTGGCTCTCTCAGCCCACCTACATTACTACTTCTACCTGCCCAGCTCTGTCACTTCCTGTCTGTCTGTACAGACNTTCAGACCTCCATGGTTAACTAGTGTTGGAATTTAAGGCATGTGCCACCACGCCTGGCACTGTTCCCAGTGTGGCCTTGAACTCACAGAGATCCAGACAGATCCCTGCCTCCCAAGTGATAGGATTAAGGGCATGTGCTAACATTGCCTGACTTCTATTGTTTACTTATAGTGGCTGGCTTTTTCCTCTGATCCTCAGGTAAATTTTATTGGGGAACACAGATAAAATATCACCACAGTTAAGTAAGACAATAATAATACCTACCTATGGGGTTGTTGGGAGGATGGTAGATGACCAACAACCCCCTACTCCCCAAAAAGTGCCAATCATGACGCCTATCATCCTAGAGAGCGTGTTGGGCAAGGCAAGGAAAGAGGCAGAGGGGAAAGAAGCAAGCAGGTGGAGTGAATGCCCCATTCATCCAGTATTCTCTTGGAGATTGTCTTCCCCTGTGCCCGTGAAGGTGTTAGTAACACTCTCACTTTGNGTCTGACAGACATCGAGGGAGGTCTAATAACCTAATCTGCCTCTTGCTCAGCATCAGGGCCAGAATTCTGGTTCAGTCTTTTGATAGCAATCCCACGGTCCTTTCCTCTTGCCCTAGTGCTAATTGGCTTCAGCCAAGGGTTGGGGATGACTAGGCTGGCGTTGGCTAGAGGGATAAGATGCTTTTGTGTGTGATACTTGTATGGGTGTGGATGTGGATGTGTGTTNGAATGCATGCACAGGCATGTGGAGGCCAGAGATCAGTTCAAATGTCTTCCTTAGTCATGTTCTACCTTATTTTTTGAGGCAGGGTCCTCACTGAGCCTAGAGCTCACTGATTCAGGTAGGCTGGCTAGCTATGAGCTTAAAGATCCACTTGTCGATG
>LZPO01044414.1:194691-209826 GCA_001675575.1 Neotoma lepida | reverse complement strand
ACACACACACACACACACACACACACACACCCCATTACCGGCCTCTAAACAATGATGAACCGGCCTCTTTAACAACAGTCAGCCTATGCTAGGCACTACCTGGGTACTCACCGTGATGTGGAGGACATTCTCACATGATCCTTAGGGACCATGATTATGGGAGCCCATTTTCAGGTTCCTTGTGGCTTTACCCATCAGGTCTGCATAGAGAAGATGATTGGACCACGGGCCTGAGTGCAGGTGTCTGAGATGGTCTGCACGTGGCTGTGCTGGGGGNAGGTCTTTTGCTCCACCCNTTGGCNTTTCTATAAATACCCTGGGGCAGAGACAGTCGGGGCCGGTGAAATAGGTTCCGGGCCCTCTCGAGGCTATCCTGTATTTTCTATCTTATCTCTACACTCTAATAATCCTTCTATTTAATATTTCCTGCTACTCTCACCCAAGAAATCTCTGGGGAACTGTGGGGTTGGTGGGTAGCCGCCCCACACATGATCGTGTTCATCNTTGTTCAGATGAAAAAATNGTCTGTGAGGAGGAATGATCGAGTCAAGATTAACAGAGTGTGGTCCAGACTTCCCACTCACCTGACCTAAACACAGTGGGGCTGCATGCCACAGAACAGCTCTTAGGACAATAGGGGAAGCAGAACCAGGACCCAAGCTGATGCTCTGGCCTGGTGTACCTTACAACAGGGAGCAGCCCAGGCTATCCTGGGAGGCAGGATGGCTAAGCAGGTCAGACGAAGGCAGGCCCGAGCTGGAGTCACAGCAGAAGGATGGCTTCCTGGCTTCACTTCCCAGCCAAGCCAGCAGAGGACAGATGTCAGTGCCCACCTATCTGGGTGGGGGTGGGTATGTGAGGAGAAGGCTCGGGGTCCATCTGACAGTAGAAACAGACAGAGCCCCGTGGGGACTTTCCTGTCCTTCCCCAGTGGAGTCCAGAGCAGACCCCTGGTGGTGCCTNTGCTTGGCAGTTCTGAGCTGCATACACCACCNACTCAGCTCCTCATGGGGAAGTAACTAGGGGAGTGTGGCTGGATTCAGGTCCTCATTAGTCTGAGGCATTAGGGTACAGTACAAAGGCAGTTTTAGGCTGTCTGAAAGCACTGGGCCCCTTCCTGTGGAGACAAGGGGCTGGGTCTGTTTCCTCAGGCTGTGTAGACACACTGCCTCACAGTTCAAATTGGCTTTGAACAGTAGAGATATATTCCTTTGTGGTTCAAGAGGCCTTATATAATCTGAAGTTGAGATGGTGGTGACCTAGGTTGTGGGGAGAGTCCCTCCTAGAGACTCTGGGCAGCCCTTGGCCCTCCCTGGCCCCATTTCCAGCTCTGTATACAGACATCAGTGCCACCACTATCTTCTCTTGTCTATTATAAAGATGCATGTCATTGGCATCAGAGATGACATCCTGAGTGACGTCACTTTAAAACCCTCAAATCCAACTGCAAAGAGCCTTTATCCAGGAATGTCACAGTCACAGGGTCTGGTGGGAACATTTATTCTGGGGTATTTATTCACCTACCCAAGGCTATTACAAAAGTGAGTCCAGAGGACCCCTTGAGGACTGCTCTGGCAGCAGTGGCACCTCTCTCCTGAGTCTTGAGGACATAGGTTGGGCAGGCCTTGGGTAAGGAAGGGATGTGCCCTGTGCAGCAACCCTGTGCCCAGCAGCCCGCCCTGGCAGAGCACTATCCCAAAACATATTTTACTCTTAAACGGGCCAATTAAGAAGGCAAATGTTTTCAAACAGGAGGATTTATTGGCACAGAGAGTGCCATCCCTCTAGCACAGGGAGTGGGTGTGTGTATGGAGCCATCTGGAGGGGCTATTTATCATTTTTATTTAGTTACAAGTTGTTGGGTTGTTACTGGCAGGGTTTCCTGAGGTCTGAGCAAGGATCCCTGGAGGTAGGGACCACAGGCTGTGTGCACATGTGTGTGTCAGTCAGTCTGTCCGTCATATGTACCTAATGTCTGAGTCCATGTGCATGTATGTTTGTGTGTCTACTTATGTTTGCACACTCTTATATTTCTTTCTTCTCTGAGTGTGCACATGCATACCTCTGTATATGAAAGAGTATGTGTACACAGGATAATATGTTGGCCTTCATGTATGTTTTAACATGTATATATGTATACTTATATATACATATGTATATACATATGCTTATGTGTACATGTTGTTGCANCCCTGTATGCACTCTTCTGTGCCTGTGCATACATGTACCTCTGCGTACAAAAGGGCATAAATATACAGAGTCATATGTGTGCTTGCATACATGCCTAGTGGATGTGCATGTACTCATGTGTACACTCTTCTGTGTGGATTCATGTACAGCATGGAGTGTGGTCGCATGTCACCCCCCCCCACACACACACCTTACCCAATGTAACATCCTGGCAGCAGTGGACAACTCCTTCACGCCCCTCCCCCATCACATCCTCTGTCACTGTCCTCTCATCTCTCTTCCCTGTGTGTCCTTCTCTTTCNTAGTGATTTGAATGAGAATGACCGCAGAGGTTCATATATTTGAATGTTTGGTCCCCGGTTGGTGGCGCTTAGGAGACATGGCCTTGTTGGAGGAGGTTTGTCCCTCGGGGCAGCCTTGGAAAGCCTATGGCATTCCCAGTTAGCTCTCTCTGTTTCATGATTATGGATCCATATGTGAATCCTCAGCTCCATGACAATGTGACCTGCTCCTGTGCTGTGCATGCATACTGCCATGTCCCCCGGCCCCCCAGGATAGCCATGGACTTTAACCCTCGGAACCACGATCCCAAAATTAAATGCTTTCTTTCATCAATTGCCTTGGTCATGGTGTTCGGTCACAGCAATTCAAAAGTAACTGTGACATCATCTTGTCTTTGTTTGGACCAGGAGTCCCCAGGAGCAGGTCTCTTGAATGACAGAAAAGGGCCTGACCTGGCCTAGATTTGGATCCTGTCTTGGTCTTGTTTTGCCTGTTACAGGACTTGTCTTGGCAAATAACTATGCTGTCCTGTTCTGATTGAAACAAGCGATGATGTCTCTCTGAGGCCACTCCTTGTTTCCCAGAAGCTGACAGAGGTGTAGCCATAGAAATCCCAGTGAGTGCCATGGCTCCAAACACNCAACCTCTGCTTGCAGGGGTGATGAGGACGGTGCAGAGCATGTATTCTGTCCAAGTGGCATCCAGCCAAAGACGGCCACTAGGAGATTTTCCAGCCCGTGTTTTCTAAGACAAGTTAGAGAGCTCAAAGATTTTTGTATAGGTCAAATTGAGTTGTGTGTAGTAGGGAGGATCCTGGGACCACCCACTGTGGCCTCCCACACCCACTGTCCCAGGATATTTTCAACTCTGTGACTTTAGGAGTCATTGCCAGGCTGGTGTGTTATGGCTATACTTCCTGTGGGTCCCACCATCAGCCCTGGAGACTGGATTTCCAGCATCACCTTCTCTCCCTCCATGAGATCTAGGATGCCCAGTCCTGTTCACTTGGCCCCAGGCTCCACGGCCTGTCTCTGGGAACTCTGTCACAGCTTATTCTTGCACCCACTGGCTTGTGGCTTGTAGCAAGGTCCTTAAAACTCTTTGTGATTGTCCTGTCACCTCCCACCTCATCGTCACCTATCCCCATTGGCATCTAAAGCTGCAGCAGTGCCAAGCTACTTTTACTCTGTTTATTGTCACTTGGTTTTATACATGCAGTTCCCATTTCAGATAGCACCTTTCCAGGCCTTTCCATTCCCCATTGAAGAGGACTTCATCCTTTGAAGCCCCAAGGAAAACACCCCCTGGAAAAGGGTGGGAACGCCTTATTCTTAGGATTTCGTAAGATTGTGCCTGGATTGAGAAGGCTCTCAATCAACGTGCACACTTTCTCCTTGAGCCATCAACTTCTTCAGTTGCTGCAGTGGGAGGACCTTGGGAACTCACTGGTCTGAGAGATTAGACAGTTGGGCTTAGGCAGGAGTGAGTTCATGGGCTTCCCCCATGACTCTCAAATGANATCAGCTACACACTTCTCCAGCATGTGGATTTTTCTAAGCAGCCATTTCTCATTAAATAGGTATTTTACTACTTTCCGTGTGACTTGTGTTCAAATACTACTTTCCGTGTCACTTGTGTTCGTCATGGAGAATTCTGATTTTTACAGCCCCCTGTTTTTAGAGTGTGACATTCTGGGCTGTAAAGATATAATCAGCCCTGGTAAGAGATGGTTTCTTTAGCACTCAGGTGGTGGGAGGTTGGGTGGCGGCAGCATGATTAGAACCCTTAAGTATCTAAAGTGACTGTTTCAAGTCCCCGGAGCCACAATTCAATCAGCCTTTAAAACATGAAATTCAACAGAGAGTGTTAAAAAGATGGCAGAAGACGAAAATGAGAAAAGAAAAACGCTCAGGCTGGAATTGAATTCTGACGTCACTTGACGGAAGTGTTGAAATGAACAGTCACCCCCGCTCCCCCCCCAACCTCCCCCCATCTTCTCCAGCTCTGCTGATGGAAACCCGTTTGTTTCCTGCTGTTCTGGAAGAACCACTCAGTTTATTTCTTTTTTTCTCTCTCCCTCTTCACCACCCCCCATCCTTCCTTCCACAGTGTTTCCTGAATACCCACTGTGTGCAAGGCACCACTTTGGGACTGGAGGTATAACACTTAACAGTCAGATGTGGTCCTGATTCCTTTGGGGGGGTTTCATTTGTTTGGGGTGTGTGTGTGGGGAAAACAGGGTTTCAGTATGTAGCCCGGCTGGCCTCGAACTCCCAGAGAATCACCTGCCTCCACCTCCCCGAGTGTTGGGATTACAGATGTGTGCCACCATGCCCGCTCTCCTTCCTGTCCTCACTGTTAGGCNCCAGGGCTGCCTCCAGTGTTAGTGGTTGGACAATTCCCCCTCCTTTTTTTTATACATACCAGCACGAAGTGCCATGATGCCCCAGAAATGATGACCGAGGACAGGCAAATGCATCATATCTCAAATCTAAAGAGCACAGTTAAATTGGGGCCAGACACACCCTACAAAACTTACAAAAGGCAGAGCCACATCTTCTGCTCTCCGGCCACTCTCCTGGCTGTACTTCCTTCCTTGACTCTATCAGCATAAAACAGCAAGAGACAGTGAGAATTACTGAGTCATAACTTGTTAGCCTGGGAGGGAGCCATTTACTATCATCCCTTTATAGGGGGATGGTCTTCAGAGGGACCACTTACAGAGAGAGAGAGATGCCTAGGAGGGCAAAGGGGTCTCTTGTGCCACGTGGGGATTCTGCCCTCTGCCCTCTGATTGGACAGGACGATATGGGTGGGCAGCAGGGAAGTGTGGCCAAGCAGATCCTGGAGGAGACTGGTCGGGGCCACATGCTGGGACAAGGCATCAGGGGACATTAGGGGGGCTGTGGAAACTGAGCAGTGAGTCCCCAGCACAAATTAGGTGCTCATTCATGTGGTGTGTGTGTGTGTGTGTGTGTGTGTGTGTGTGTGTGTGTGTGTTCCTGTGGATGTGGAGGCAGAGGACAACCTTGGGAGTCTTCCTCAGAAGCCATCTCAGCACTTGGGAGGCAGCCTCTGCTGCATACTGAGTACCAGGCCAGCAGGGCTACAGTGTGGCTGAATTAAGGTGGAGAAGTCAGTACTGGACAGCAGGGGTCAGACTTGAGCAAGGTGCCCGAGGGAGAATAGCTGAGGCAGGAAGGGGCAGGAGCCGCTGTGCTTGGGGTCAGGCCCAGTGAGAGCTGAGGCATCAGGGAACAGTCTAGGAGCTACAGACTCAGTGGTCTGGAGAAAGACTGGATTGCAGAAACAGCACGGGCAGTCTGGCAAGGAACCACCATGGCTGTGCAGGGGACAGAAGCCCTGAAGAAGTGGAGCAAGGGACACAGAAGCTGTTGGGGGACAGAAGTCCTGCAAGAATGGAACTTTATTCCAGCTTAGGTCCTCTGACAAGTTCATTGTCATCATAATTAACATGATCTATGTTTACCCGGGAAATTATTTTTGGAGCCAGAGAGATGGCACAGTGGGCACTTGTGCAAACATGGGGACCTGAATTCTCCCTTCAGACTCCACATAAAGGCAGCAGGAGAAAAATGAAACCACAAAATTGTCCTCGAATGCCCACATGCATGCTATGACATTTGCAGCCCCCCAAATAATAATAAATAAAAACAAAAAATAGAAATAGAAATAAGCATTTAAAATTTTGGTTGAGGAACATGTTTGAGGAAAAAGCATGGACAAGGATGTACCAGTGGCATCAGCACTGCCCTCCCCCCAATACTTAACATATTACAAAGCCTCCTGTGTTCCCTGCAGTTCAATGTCATTTCCAGAAGGGGGGTTCAAACATTGGCTTCAAAGTGGGGCTCTGACGGCTGGCTGGGGTGATAAACCATCTCTTGCCTTCCCCTGGCTCTCAGAGGATTTGGTACAGTATCGCATGGCTCCTCACTCAGCTGAGAGTGAAGTGTTCCATGGCGGGAAAGAAAAGTGGGGCTCCAGAAAAGAAAATTGGCACTCAGGAAAGAAAAGTGGGGCTCAGGTACGTGCATCCTGGAGTTCACTCAGANGCCTCAGAGCCAGAAAACAACAGGACAGACTTTAAGTCTGCTTTAAGTAGTGTCTTAGTTAGGGTTTCTATTGCTGTGAAGACACACCATGACCATGGCAACTCTTATAAAGGAAAAACATTTAATTGGGGTGGCTCACTTACAGTTTCAGAGGGTTAGTCCATTATCATCATGGTGGGACACGGTGGCCTGCAGGCAGACATGGTGCTGGAGAAGGAGTTGAGAGCCCTAAATCCTGCAGGCAACAGGAAATGGTCTGAGACACTGGGTGGTGTCTTGAGCATATATGAGGCCTCAAAGCCCNCCTCCACAGTGACACACTTCCTCCAACAAGACCACACCCACTCCACAAGGCCATACCTTCTAATAGTGCCACTTCCTTTGGGAGCCAGTTTCTTTCAAACCACCACAAGTAATCACCCCAAAAGGGCTGTGAAGTGGTCCCCATCTTACAGAGGTGGGAACTGAGGCTCAGGAGATGAATTGCTTTAGCTGTGAGGTAGATGTGGGACTGANCTGGTATGTAAAGGCACACCTGCCAAGCTCCAAAGCCCAGGTTCTTGTTCACATTCACAATGAGAACAATGACCAAGTTTATGGCATATTAAAGTCCTGAGAGAGTACAGATTTCTTGTTCCAATTTGCAGAACCAGGAGCTGGTCCCAGGGCTCCTGACCCAGCTAGGTCGTCCTGGGAAAGAGATGTGTAGAGAAGATGTCAGCTCGAGGGGCCAAAGCTGTGTCCCCCTCACCCCAAAGCACACGGTCTTCCCCCATATCTCCCCTCCAGGCACCTATACCCTCCCTGGCAGCTGGGAGCCTAAGACTGTTGCTCAGCGCTGGTGGCTAAACCCAGCCACAAGCAAGGGGCTGAGCTCTGCGCTGAAGAATCATGTCCTTCATCTCGTCCCCTGAATTTTACACCACCATGTAAAATTTTCCATTAATTCCTCCGAATAAAATGTAGTGGCTGTTAATTTTCGACGCCTGGGAAGTGGCCAGCTGAATGCCTTTTTTATGCCCGAAACTATTTTCCACTATTAGGGAAGTGTAATAAAAAGTTGCCTTGTCTTGATTTTATTTTTTAATTAAGTGGGAAGTTCTGGGCAGCCCTGCTGCTGGAGCTGTGGCCTGCAGCTTGCAGACTGAGGAAGTAGCAGAGAAAGGGCATACGCCATTTCCACAGCCGAGTCTCAACATGAAGAGCCATGAATCCTTTTTGTTTTCCAAGGCTGTGAGAGGCATTGTGGGTACTGACTTCACACAGGCTTGGGTTGAAATCTTGGTGCCTCAACTCTTTAAATGTATTTGTGTGTGTTTGAGTGAAGGTCAGAGGTCAGCCATGGGTGTACTTTCTCAAGACAGCATTTGCAATGGCTAAAGAAATTCCAGTTTGTGGTAGGCATCTGTCTGGGTACCTAATAGCTATTTGTTTCTGACTCAAGTTCCTGGAGCCAAGTTCCCAGCAACCCTGACTCTGTGACCCCCACCCAGGAATGTACAGCTGTGACCATTGTTTGTTAAGGCTAACTGCTGATTTTGGTCTCTGTAACTTGCTTATGCAGACATTCAAGAACTACTTCAAGGTCAGAGGTCACCCTCTAATATTGGCAGAGCAGAATAGCTCTAGTGGTTTTCACTTTTAAAAGCCCTTCCGGCACCTGCTTCTATATGACAGGTCTCTGATTTGGTCTAAGATCTGTGGCCCTGCTAGCAGTTTTAATAAACCTGGCTAATTATAATCTGAATCGAGTCTCATGGTCTTTTCCCAGTGGTCTCGAACTCGGTAACACATTTCCCTTGCTTTTTGAGTCAGGGTCTCTCACTGGCCGGTAACTTGCTGATTTGGCCAGGCTAGCTGGCCAGAGAGCCCCAGGGATTTTTTCATTTTGGCCTTTCAAGTTTGGGATTACAAGCTCATGCCACCAGGGCTGGAGCAATGGCTCCACAGTTAGCACTTGCTGCATGCTCTTCCAGAGGACCCTCTTTAGTTCCCAAGACCCACACCAGGCGGTTCACAGCTTTATTCCATATCCAAGGGATCCAATTGTTGTGGAATATTTAACTACNTAAAGATGTGTTATATTTGTTTATGCTGCAGAATGTTACTTTAACTGTGTGAAGNTGTGTTGCATTTGTTTCTGCTGCCTTTGTTAACGATGCAAAGATGTTAATGATTTATTTATGCTGCATTTGTTTAATTATGTAAAGATGTGTTGCATTTGTTTCATCTTGCCTGCCTAAGGCACCTGATTGGGCTAATAAAAAGCTGAACAGCCAATAGCTAGGCAGGAGAGGGATAGGCAGGTCTGGTGGACAGAGAGAATAAGTAGGAGGAGAAATCTAGGCTAGAGAGAGGAGGAGAGAACAAGAGTGAAAGAGAGGGGACACACCTGGGGCCAGAAGCCAGGCAGACACGAGAAGCAGTGAAAGTAAGATACACAGAGGAAAGAAAGGTAAAAAGCCCCAAGGCAAACGTAGATGAAGAGAAACAGTTTAAGTCCTAAGAGGTAGTGGGGCGTGCATAAGATAAGACCGAGCATTCATAACTAATAAGGAGTCTCTGTGTCATGATTTAGGAGATGGTTGGTGGCCCAAAAGAAAACCTCCATCCAGTGCTCTCTTCTGGCTTCTGTGGATATCCTACCCCATCATTCACACACACACACACACATACACACACACATACACACACACTAATAAAAATAAATCAGGGTGGAGAACAGTTAAGAGCACATACTAGTCTTGCAGAACCCCAGTTAAGTTCCCAGCACCCATGTTATGCAGCTCACAACCACCTATAACTCCAGCTCTAGGGGGATCCAATGTTTCTGACCTCTGTGGGCCTCTGCTCTCATGTCTGCACACACACACACACACACACACACACACACACACACACAACTTAAAACAATAAAAAATTTGCCGGGTGATGGTGGTGCATGCCTTTAATCCCAGCACTTGGGAGGTAGAGGCAGGCGGATCTTTGTGAGTTCGAGGCCAGTCTGGTCTACAGAGTGAGTCCCATGACAGCCAGGGCTACACAGAGAAACCCTGTCTCCAAAACAAATAAATATATAAATTAAAAAAATAAAAAAATTAATCTTTAAAAGTACCATAGGTTTGCTGAGTGTGGTGGCATTCCATAGGGAAAGGCTCTGAGAGTTTCAGGCCAGCTTGATCTGATCTACATAGTGAGTTCCAGGACAGCCAGGGCATGTTGAGAGACCCTGTCTCAAAAAAAAAAAAGAAAAAGACAAACCCCACAAAATAAATCAAAACAAAAACCACCACCACAACAACAACAAAAAAATCAAACCAAACCAAACAAAAAAACCCAAAAAACAAACAAAAAATCCCACAAAAACAATAGGGGGCTGGAGAGATGGCTCAGTGGTTAAGAGCACTGACTGCTCTTCCAGAGGACTTGGGTTCAACCTCCAGGACACACATGGTGTCTCAGTCATCTGTATTTACAGTTCCAGGGGACCTAACGCCCTCTTCTGGCCTCTGCAGGCACTGCACACAGTTGGTACAGGTATACATGCAGACAAAACACTCATATACATAAAAATAAAGATTAAAAATTTTCAAAATAAAACAATATGATAATAAAAAAAATCTAAACCAGGTGGTGGTGTACTTCTTTAATCCCAGCACTTGGGAGGCAGAGGCAGGTGGATCTCTGAGTTCGAGGCCAGCCTAGTCTACAGTGTGAAACCCTGGCTACACAGAGAAACCTTGTCTGAAAACAAAACAAATACAACAAAGACCAANCAAACAGAAAAAAACCAAAAGGTAAAAATATATGTTAGAATGAACACCTAAAACAACCAAAAACAACAGCAACAACAAAAAAGCATTTTACTAACTGAACTATCTCCCAGCTCCAGAGCCTCAAATCTTTCAGGAAGTTCTCTCTGCTCTCTGCCTCTCATTGCCTCATCTGTAAGCCTCCCAGGGTTGTTGACCAATGCACTGAATGATTAAAGGAGAATGGTGTCACGTGTCTGGCCCCCAGTAGCCATCAGGAGCGATGAAGATGAGCGACATTAGCTTAAAGGGGCTCTTTAGACGAGTGAGCCTTCTCCAGATGGCCCACTGTTGGCACAAGCTGACAGGAATGTGCCAGGGGAAGACTGGATGTGATTCACAGGCCTGCAAGGTACCTGTGGGGACCTTCTCAAGGAAAGAGGACAGAAGAGCAGAGTCTGATGTGGTCAGTCACAGTGTCCAGTGACCAAAAGACTCCAGCCTAGGGGGTGCTGGGAAGGGGCTTTGTGGATGAGGTTAGTGTCAACAGTTGGTGGCACTAAAGGAGGACATCCTGGGTGATGTGGGATTGCTCTCTTTCCTATTGAGTCTGACTTCTACACAGAAGGAAGAGGGTAGGCAGGGGACTCTGGCAGTCTGTGTCCCCATGTCTCATTCTGATGAATTTCTATGTGGTAGCCATGGCCAGTGCCTTGTCTACTTGCCCTTGGGTCATGTCACCCAGGTGGAGATTTTATTTGTCTACGGTTTCCTCTAGTGTCTACCAGGGAAGACACTCCCCACTAACCTGAGTGTCCACCTAGAGGCAGTTTTCAGGGTTCAGGGTTTCTTCTGACTCCCTTACCCCTGCCTGCAGTCTGGNGCCCTGGTCAGTCATCTCCTTCCTAAAGNGGATGGGCTATTCTTGTCAGGACATGCATGTTTTAAGGTTTATGAAAGTCACATCTGTGCTAATGTGGCTTTATTTCCTGGAAATTCCTGGGCCAGGGTGCAGCATACCACTAAGTGANACATAGTGTCAGCCCTGTACTTGAGTNGACTTTATGGCTGTCATTAACCTCATATCTTGACACAAACCCCACCATATTCTAAAACAANCCCCACAGCTCTACCACCTCAGAGCTCACTCNCAACCCTCCACTCTGCTACCAATGTTTTCTTTCCCCTCCTTCCAACAAATTATATAATTCTAGGTTTCTACAGTCAAATCCAAGGAGCTAGAGACAGANCTGAGTGGTAGATCATGTTGCCTATTATGTAGGAGGCCCTGGACTCTATCCTAGCAGAAACAGCAACAAAAAAAACCTTTAAATCAATAGGCATACAGTGAGGCAAGCTTCACCCCCTCATCCTCTCATCTCCAGGTCCCATCAACAACATGTTGGAACCTCAGTGTCCCACGAACTGGGTGTGGTAGCACACTCCTGTAATCCCAGGACTGGGAGATGGAAGCAGAGGATTCAAAGTTCAAGGGCATCTTCAACTANATAGTGAGTCTGAGGCTAGCCTGGGCTATGTGAGACCCTGTTTCTTTCTTCTTTCTTTCTTTCCCCTTTCTTTCTCTTCCTTCCTTCCATTCTCCCCCTGGCCCTCTTTCTTTCTTTCTTTTTCTCTGTGTACTGGAACTCACTCACTCTGTAGCCCAGGCTGACCTTGAACTCACAGAGATCCTCCTGCCTCTGCCTCCTGAGTGCTGGGATTAAAGGCGTAAGAACATCTTGAGTCAAGCGGTCACCAGGCAGATGTGACACTTTGGAGGGAGCAGCAAGAGGCTGGGGAAGGAGTGAGAGGAGTGTTTGACAGGCAAACANGAGGCAAGGCTTGTGTTGCGACCCAAAGGGCTCCCACTGAAACAGGGTCTCCAGNTGGGCGGTGGTTAGAGCACTGCCTGGGTTAGAGAGTAAGTTCAAGACCAGCCTTAGTAGCTTAGGAAAAACCTGCCTCAAAATAAACAAACAAATAATTATCACTGGATCTGGGGGTGTGGCATAGTGGTCTAACATGCACAAAACCCTGGGTTTGGTTCCCAGCACCTTTCCCAAAGGGCAAGAAAAATGGTCACCAAAATGAGAGAGAAGGGATACCTCAGGACTTAAAGGTCAGCTGGACCAGATCTTCAAATCCTCAACCTCTGAAACAAGCCCCCAGTGACAGAGATCTCTGGAGTTGAACTTCCCCAGTTTAGGGGGAAGAGCAGAGAGTATTGTGACTCTTCCCTCTCTGAGCAGGCAGAGACCACACTGGGACCAGCNTGCACAGCAGGGGTGTGGATGGCCACTAGCCCTATACTCCAGCTATGGAGTCTTACTTATCTTCCTGGAATAGATACTGTTGCTATATTTCAACAGGTTTGCCACAGACCAATAAGCGTCGTTGTTTTATTACTAGCAAGAAAGAAAAAGGTTACTGATTAAAAATATGGTGTGCCAGAGTCAGTGAGATGGCCCAGTGGGCAGAGTAAAGCCACTTGCTGCCAAANCCGAGGATGTGAGTTCGATCCCTGGGTCCTGCATGGTAGAAGGAGTGAATGAACTGTGTAAGCTGTCTTCTGATCTCTACANGCCCACTCTGGTACTCAACTCCCCAGTAAACAAATGATATGAAAAAATTTAAAATATATGGCATACCACCTACTGTAAGAAGNCAATTTCAGAGATGTGAAAACTATGCTTCATAGAACCAGTAAACTATGGCATATCCCCATTTTACAGATGGAAACATCAAGGTAGTAAGAGTTAATGTTTTTGCCCCAAAACACACAGCTAATAANTAGCAAACCAGTATTCAAAACTGGGTCCATCTGACTCCCACCCCGAGTCTGAATCAGCTGTAGAATAGTCTGCTGAACGCTATTGGACAGGATGGATACTGGATTGTGAAGGGTGCCTTGTGGAGTTTTGGGGTGCCCATTCTAGGTATCTGTATTTGGCAGTCATATATTTGTTCCTCTGAGCCCATGAGAGCTGGTGAATGGTGAAGAACACCTCAGGAGGACTTGAGGAGTACTAGTTAAGGCACTAAGCAATCATGAGCCATGGGGTTAGAAATGGGCCTGACTGTGACAGAGGACAAATACTGGGAAACGCAGAGAGATGTGGACTGACGATCACAGGCTACCTGGAAAACATGATCCACATGCTCAAATTCTCCAGGGCCCTGACTGGCAGAGACTGGCCAGGTGACTGGTCAGGTNTCTTATGCCTCATTCTGCTCTGATGTCAGGACTTTGTCCCTACCCATTCTGGAGAATCTGCCTACAGTCTGGAGCAGGTCAGACCCCGACTGCAGCTGCTCACCTGGATGTCAATGGAGATGCTGACATCTGATCCACGCTCCCAGTGTCGTTGGTGGGTTTCATCCCAAGTAAGAACTGGACACTTATCCAAAGGCATGGTCTTGGAACACTTGTTGCCTAGAGGCCTGTCTCTTATACACATCTAGATGTGTATAAGAGACAGCTGTATCACTATGTCCAACTTCCAATTTAATTTAAATCCAGGAGAAGAAAAGAAATTGTGCAAAGAGACCTTGTAGACAGATGATCAAATGATTGGTGACAAAGATTCCAGGATTTCCCTCAAGTCCCTGAGGCCCTCCTCCCAGCCCACAAAAAGCCCCCAGCCTTCATCAGATTTCTCTGCAAGAGCTAGTTAGTGATCATTTCATACACTTGGTGGCCTAGGTGACAGCTGGGCCCCACAGAACCATCTGGTACGTTTCTGGTTTTCCCTGTCCCTAGCCCTGGCTGTGGCCTCTATTTGCTCATGTGTTGCCCTTTGAGGGCTTGAGCTGGGTTGGAAGAATCTCCTTTTATTTTTCTAAAATGGCAATGCACATCTCTGAGTGTCTCTGCTATTATTGATCTCTCTGGGTTTCTTTATGGCCAGAAATAAGGAATCCAATTTGATTAGGGGCTGATTTGACCTCCAAGGCAAGAAGCATCAGTACAACAGCTGAGAATCAAGCAGATGCCGATTTGGTTAGGGTTGATGAGCAGTGTTTAGGGTGGTACCATGGCCCACCCTTGCCTTTCAACCACCTCTTCCAGCTGTCAGCCGCCCCTGTCCCTTCCCTGCTGACTCCCAGTGGAGACTAGTAAAAAAGGAAATACAAGGTTCTGNCAAGGTGGGGAGCAATTTACCTGTGGTGTCAATCTGGGCACTCCCCTCCTCTCTGGAGGTGTGAAGAGATATTTTTTGCTAATTTTGAAGTCATACCAACTTGAGTTCAAGTCTTACCACAGAGCCCCCAGGAATGGTCATTGACCTCCCCAAGCCTCCATTCCTTCATCTGTAAAATTCATGTATTATCTGGAAACCCTTGGGGCTGGAGATGAACCTCAGTTGGTAGAATGCTTATCTAGCTCACATTAGTACAAATGCCACCTCTGAACCTTTGATCCCAGCACTCAGGAGGCAGAGGCAGGTGGATCTCTGAGTTCCAGGCCAGCCTAGTCTATAGAGTGAGTTCCAGGACAGCCAGGGCTACACAGAGAAACCCTGTCTTGAACCCTCCCTGCCTTCCCCCAAAATGCCAGCTCTGCCTTCCNGAGCCCTGAAACCAATGTCCTGCATCTTCCAACAGCCTGCTGCTTCCTTTGTGGCTCAGCCATCTCATAGAGTCCCACATCATCCCTCAGTTCCTAATTCTACATAACAGAAATGGACAGGAACATTAAGAACTAAGAAACGGTTCTTAGAAGAACTGCTGGTCTCTACCATTTTACAACTCACTCATCACCATAAAAAATGTTGCCATTTTTAAAATTGCTAATTGGTTATTGATTAACCAATGAATTGGCTGGCTTCGGTCAG
>LZPO01044414.1:168388-180219 GCA_001675575.1 Neotoma lepida | reverse complement strand
CTGAGCCACCTCCCTAGTCCTTCCTTGTTCTTAAATAGAGGCCAAGTGGGTTGAGGAATGATTCTAGAGCATGCAGGGTTCAGAGGCATCTCTGGAGAGCAAGACCTGTGATCTGAAGTTTAAATGCCTTGGAATTCCTAGGAATTATGGGTTTTCCCCTACAAATACTGAGTCACTTCTGAATGTAGCAGTACTTTCTCGTCAGGACCACCAGCTTACAAATAACGACATGGAGACTTATTAATTATAAAATCTCAGCCTATAGCTTAGGCTTGTTCCTAACTAGCTCTTATGACATAAATTAACCCATTTATATTAAATCTACACTCTATCATGTGGCATTATTTCTCTTCCATCTTGTACCTCCTGTTTCCTCTCCATGTCTCCTGGCGTCACCTGCACACTAAGATTCCTCCTCCTCTTCCTTTCTTTCCCCGGAAATCTCACCTATACCTCCTGCTAGCTATTGGCCATTCAGTTTTTTAATTATACCATCACAACAATACACCTTCACACAGTGTACAAATATCCCACAACATCTGTAGGAACCACCCACCACCTGTTCTCTCCCACCAAGCACATGTACCTAAGACTAGAAGGTAACTATAAAGGTTGGCACCTGGAAGACAAGAGTCCAGAGTTTTCTTTCCCAAGGGTGGAACACTGCTTCCAAAGATGGCCGCCAACAATTCCTCTTGTCCTTAGGTACACATGCCGCCTTTCCTGTCAGGTGGTACCATTTCTCCTCCTCGGAGTCTGAGCTGACCTTGTGCCTGGCTGAGCTGTAAGAGGCCAGGCAGCAAGTGTTCTCTGGAAGGAAGTCCAGTTAACTGCTGGAGAGTGAGGACCAACCAGCCCACCCTCCCTCACACTGCAGCCACCTCTTCCGAAGGCTATCGAGGAGAGGAGCTGTTGTATCTGTTTCTCAAAACCCCCAGAGACCACCTAGGAGTCGGTTTCCAATGCAAGCACATAAGGGTCCTTTTGTTGTCAGGTTCAACCTGGGCCACCGCCAGGCAGATGGAGGGAAATGCAGCAGCAGCCGCAAGCCCAGGTGTAGAGAGTTTTTATAGGGAGAAACCGCAAGCCGGGAATTACATGCTTTGGCCACTTGGGATTGGGTGAAGGGATACGGGGCAAGGTGATTTTTTGAAACTATTGGTCTAGACTTTGGGCGAGAAACCACATTTGAAACCATTGGGTTAGACTTTTTATCGGGGAACCACAACCTACTGAGCAGGACTATCTGGGCTGCTCAGCAAGATTGTCTGGATATCTTCAAGGGCCATAAACTGCAGACAGAATGTCTGCAGAAGCATACTACCCTGTATCTGTTCTAGTTGTAATGGCACATAGCTGAGGTCCTTTCTGGAACTGAGTACAGCAGGTGGTATAAGATGGTGGTCCTACCCTAAGATAGGGTCTTTATTGCCTTCACAGAGCAGATGAAGGGGAACACAGCAGGGTAATAATATAGGATAGATAATGGATAGATAATAATAATAATAAAAATATGATTGATAATGGAGTATTTTCTCTGAATTTGTCAAATGCAAATGAACTAGACATTGTTGATGTATTAATCACTTGTATATATTATATATAGTTATTGTACTTATTGTATATAGTTTTTCTTATATTAGTTATAACTTTTTAAAATTTTTTAATTTTTATTAGACAAAGAGGGGATATATGGTGGTATTTTATCTATGTCCCCCAATAAAATTTATCTGAGCTTATTATTTAGCTGAAGGCTGAGGTTGGAGACTGAATTCCTTGATGGGGAAGGGGCTGTCCCACATGTGGTATGTTATTGTTGATTTTGTACTGGGGACAAACCCATGACCTTGTGCATGTTAGGTAACTGCCCCTCCACTGAGCTATATCCCCAGATCTATGTTTATTTTGAGACAGGGAGTTACCAAATTACCCAGACTGGTCTTAAACTTACCCTATATCCCACACAGGCCTTAAACTCATGATCTTCCTGCTTCAACCTCACAAGCAATGGGATTATAGGCATGTACCATCAAGTCTTACATGTGCCTACGGATGTAGTTCAGTTGGTAGAATACTTGCCTAGCATGCATGAAGCCCTAGGTTCAATCTCCAGCACCACATAAAACAGATGTAGAGGTACATTGTTAGTATTTTGTAGATGTTAGTATTTTGCTGGTATTTTGCAGCGCTGCGGTTACCCTGAGAGAAAAGGTCACGAGGCACGACAAAACCCAGTATCAGAGCTTTATTAGAAAGTNGGTGGGGGGAGATGGCGGGGAGAGAAAAAGAGATAGATAGATGAGAGAGACAGAGCGTGGAGAGAGAGAGAAGGAAGAGAGACAACGAGCGGGAGGAAGAGGCGGGATTCCCTTTGCACATGCGCGAACTGCGAATGTGAAGTTACTAAGCTGGGGAGTGGCCAGGAATTCCAATATACATGCTTCCTGTAATTCCAACACCAGGGAGGGTGGAGACAGGAAGATATCCTTGCTACACAGTAAGTTTGAGCCTAGCCTGGGCTATATGAGAACTTATCTCCAAGAATTGTTTTTTCNAACAGACAAAGTGCTGAGATATGGGCAGGACTTGACCCCATGAGAGCACAGGAAGTGGTGCAAGGGAGTTGGAAGCTTGCCTGGATGGTTTTCGTGGGAAGGCAGCTTTGAGTGCTCAGTGGGAGTTCTCAAGCAAGTGGGTTCCAAATCCCTGTCTCCTGTGGCTGTTCCAAGGGCTGCTGGCTGTATCCTTCCCCTGTCCTAGGCCTTATTCATCACTCCTGCAGACTCTGGCATCACCAGAGCTGGGCTCTGAAGAGAGTCCCGGGTGAAGGTTCTTGTTACCCTCACCTGGTGACCTAAGTTCGATTCCAGGAACCCATGCAAAAGTGAGGGCAAGAAATGACTCCACAGAAGTTCTCCTCTGACCTCCACACACACTCTGTGTCATGCATACCCCGTGTGCACACGTGTGTGAACACATATAGTAATAATAATACTTGTAGAAGGACATGAGGTTCTCACACTTGCAGATCAGCACTAGAGAAGCCGGAAATGTTAAACACGCAGGCTTTTCTCCTCAACAGAAGAGATTTACCCTGGTTTCCATCCAGAAGGCTGGAGTGGATGTTGTTTAATAGCCTAGTGATCTTTTGCTAGTGTGTAAAGCCAGGCTCACCCCAATCACTCATCTTGTGAAAGAGGTTCCATGTACTTTGCAAACCCTCCCTCCCTATACCCTTATCCTGAGCATTGATTTCAGTCAACAGATCCCATTCTTGTGGAAGAGGTACTTTGCAAAAGACATGTGCTTTGCAAAGGAGTTTTGACGTAGCCACGCCTTAAGATTTGTTGTGACAATTGTCACGAAGAAACTTTTTTCCTAAGTTGTACTGTGCTTAAACATGTCAAAAATAAACTGCTCAGGGTCAGACTCCAGAAGTTTGAACCAGCCCAGCTAACTAAGTCATTCTGAATCCAGTTTCCTTCTTGCCTCTCACAGCTTGTTTCTCTGGCAGCTGCAGAGCTTGCAGGTACCCCCACAAATAATAATAATGAATAGACTAATGTTAGACATGGAAAATATATATATGAATGTGTGGTGATAGGTACCAGAATGTTCTGGTAGCTTTGTTTGTGATGTGATGTTACCTTGAAAAGGGCTAAGTGGTTAAGAGCACTTGCTGTTCTTGCAGAGGACCTGGGTTTGATTCCCAGTACCCACATGGCAGCTAACAACTGTCTGTAATTCCAGTTCCAGGGCATCTGATGCCCTCTTCTGACCTCTGTGGGAGCCACGCATGCACATGTGGTGCACAGACAAAAAAGTGGGCAAGACACTCATGCACATAAAATAAAAGAAATTTTAAAAAATTAAGAAAAAGAAGAAATTGGAAAGAGGCTGAGGATGTGGCACAGTGGTGGACTGTTTACCAGTCACACACAGATCTGGGGCTAGAGCCCCAACACCACTAATGGAAAGAACTTGTAATGAATCTACACTTTAAGCAACAGGAAAACAGTCCACAACTGATGGGGATTCTTCCATCTTAACAGTAAAGAAACTAAAAGAAATGATACAGCTATGTGACAACAGGAGTAAGAGTCTTGGAGACACACAAATGAAAGTAGTATGCTGATATATAAAGTAAATATCAACTTCACTAAAAACCCAGAAAGTATTTCATATGAAATATGTAACTATATGCTTATATATGTATAAGTACTGTATGGAAGTACTGGGGCTGGAACTCAGCACATGCTGGACAAGCACTCTACAACTGGGCTACACTCACACAAGCCTGTAATATACATAATATATGTATATTGTATGTAATATATTAACATTTTATTTATTTATTGTGCATGTGTGTTGTTTTTGGAGACAGACTCTTTTTTTCTTTTTGAGACATGATTTCTCTGTGTAACATCCCTGGCTGTCCTAGAACTTATTTGCTTTGTAGACAAGTCTGGTCTTGAANACAGAGAGCTGTCTGCCTCTCCCTTCCAAGTGCTGGGATTAAAGGCATGGGCCACCATGCCTGGCTGGACACTAGCTAGGATGGCCTTGAACTCCTGGACTTAAGTGATTACCTTAGCTTCCCATGTAGCTGCAACTGCACGCAGCTTCATTTTTGTGTTTGTGAGGACACCAGGTTTGTAGTTATTTGTGTGGCAGCTCAGGAAACAAATGCAACCCGCAGTGCCTGTATCCGTGAGCTTTGGGATTTTGTGTGGGCTCGGCAAAGCCCAATGTTACTGAGAACCATGTTTTGCTGAAAATTGTGGTTTAAGTCTAGGATGTGCTGCAAAGGCCTTGTGTCAGCTCGGTGCTGTTGGAAAGTGGAGATACCTCTGAGGGGCACGGACCAGTGGGAGCGTTTAGGTTTTCGGGAGTGTGACTTGAAGAGGACTGTGGGATGCCGGTCTCCTTCTCATTCACCTCCTGGTCACCTAACCTGAGCTCTTGTTTCACCATTTGCTTTTCATCATGATTGCTGCTGTTGCGCCTGCGTCATGAGCCCCCCAGAGACCACCAGGAGTTCGTATGCAAAAGCAAAGAGTCTTTCCTGNAAGCTCGAGTTTGGGCTCTCCGTCCACTCCGACACAGAGGTTGGATCAGGGAGACCTTCAAGCTCNGTCGAGGCAGGGTTTTTAAGAAGTAAGGGAGCGGGTGTAGGGAATTCCAGATTCAGATGGGGGTTGAACTCCTGATTGGGCAGCAGTGAGGTAACAGAAGTTTTGTCAAACAGTGATTGGTACTGGCGTTGCTGCAAGGAAATTGGCAACCTATATACAAGTGATGTAAGCTATCTTTAATACTTTGGAGCATCTAGTACTTGTTTGCCTAAATTCTGATTGGTCCCCCNCAGGGTACAGTTTGTGGCTTTTCCTGGTTATTGTAATGGTGAGGCCTAGTCCTAGTATTGTTAGTCTGCAGCCTGTCATGGCTGCACTAATGTTAAGTTAGGCCTCTTCAGCTGCCTCATCACAAGCCCAAAGGCAATGGGGCCAAGCTGCCATGGAGGGAAATGGATAAAATCATGAGCTAAAATAAACTTTTCTTTCTTTAAGTTGATGAACTCANGTATTTTGTAACGGTGATAGAAAGCTGACTAACACAGGGAAACAGAATAAGGGTTGCTTCTTGGACCACACAGCAGACCCTAATTAGAATATAAGGTCACAAATTTCCCTCATCAGGCCTTCCCTCACAACTCCTGAGTTTTCCAGGCCTGGCGCCTTTAACCCCAGGACTAGGGAGGCAAAGACAGGAGCATCTGTGAGTTTGAGGCCAGCCTGGTCTTCAGTGCTACATTTTGAGATGCTGTCTCGACCTATGCTCTGCCCTCCAAAATTATAATCANCTCTGAAATTCTTTGCCGTCCCTCCTACAGCGCCGTGGGGTCTCTGACCTCCTCTTGAATCTGCATACTTGACTGGAAAGCGTGGCAGAAATGATGCTCTGTGGGTTTCTAGGAACAGATCTTTAAAACACTGCCAATCCGGGCACAGTGGTGCTCGATTTTAATCCCAACACTTGGGAGGCAGAGGCAAGCGGATCTCTATGAGTTCAAGGCCAGCCTGGCATATATAGCAAGTTCCAGGTAGCCAGGGCAACATGATGAAACTCTGTCTTAAAGGAGGCAGAACTGGAGAGTTGGCTCCTCAGTTAAGAGCACTTGTTGCTCTTGAAGAGGAACTAGGTTTGATTACCATCGCCGACATACAACTGTCTAACTCCAGTCCCAGGGCATCCAATAACCTTCTTCTGACCTTCAAGGCACGTATGCACATACATACATGCAGGCAAAACACTTGCATACATAAAAATAATAAAATAAATTTTAGGAAAAAATGGAAAGAAACTCTTGGCTTCTACTTCTTGTCCCTATGCAGCCAAGGCTGGTTTTGAACTGGATTAGTCGATAAGGATGACCTTGAACTTCTAATCTTCCTGCCTCCATCTTCCAAGGGCTAGGACTACAGGCCTGCACCACCATGTCAATTCTTTCTTGCTCTTTTAAACGATTTTTACATTTTCTTGTTATTTTGGTTTTTAATTCTTATTTGTTTATTATTATTTATGTGTATTATGTGTATTATGTTTGAGCAGGTGCCTGTGGAAGCCAGAGGCATTGGCTCTCCTGGAGCTGGAGTTATAGGCAGTGTGTGTGTGTGTGTGTGTGTGTGTGTGACAGGCTATTACCATGTAGCCCTAGCTGGCCTGGAACTTACTACATAGACCAGATCTGTCTCTGCCTCCTGAGTGCTGGGATTATAGGGCTCTGTCACCATGCCCAGCCTGTCATTTTTTTTTTTTTTTTAATGTAGGGTCTTGCTATGTAGTATAGGCTGGACCAGAACTTGTTATGTAGCCTAGGTTGGTTTTGAATTTACCATTCTCACATTTCAGCCTCTCTAGTATAAACAGTCATTCTTGAAACCCAGCCACCATGCTGTGAGGAAACTCTGGCTGCTTTGAGAAGAGACCCATATGTAGACGAACCAGCAGCCAATTTGCCTTTAAGTGGGGACGAATCCTCCAGTTTTGGTGGATATATTGCACTTGCCAAGGCATAAGCAAAAGTGAGCCATCTCTCCTGAACTCTGCCCAAATTGCAGGATCCTGAGAAAAGCAAATGTTTTCTGTCCTCTGCCACGACGTTGAGACTGATCTCAACTCTTCCACAGTCAAGGTCTGTCTCTCTTCTCTCCCTTTAGGCCTCCTGGGTTCCCAGCCTGAAGAGACAGCTCACATCTTATCTCTCCCATCAGTGGAATGGGGTGAGGGGTTTTCCTGTGCCCCATCTTCCTGTAGGAGGGTTGCGTAGCCTAAGGTCCACCCCCCCCTTCCAGCATCCATGTGGAGAACTCTATTGAAAGCTTCACAGCCAACGATGGCTTCTGGACTTGGGAATTAAGTGTGGGTTTTGTTTGAAGCCAGTTTCCATCTCTCTCATCCCTGAGGCTGTGTTTATTAACTTCAGGCATTGGCTGGAAAGTTGTGTGCCACATCTGGTTCATGGCTTCCCTGTCACGCCTTGTTGCTCCTTCTGAATGTATATTCTCTGGACTCTGAAGTCCATCTCTAAAGTCGCTGTTAAGTGGTTCTGAAACGTGTTTAGATACCATTTAGCTGCTTGAATGACCCAGTGGCTGCCTCATTAACCTGATAAACTGTTAGAAGCTACTTGCTTGCTTTTTTCCTCCTGGCACTGAGCAGGGGATCAAATGGATCCTCACCTCGAGGACACTTTGAACGTCAGGATGCCAAGGGGGCCTCTTAAGCAGAGACTGATGTGATCTCAATTGCAATCTCTGTGACAGGAATCTCTCATATTCCTGTGACCTGTGTCAACAAATGACAGCTTTCTGGCTGNGAGGTTCCACGTCTGTTTATTGGGGACAATGATAGCCTCATAAAGGTTATTTTACTTTAAATTTTAAANCCTTTATTTAGTTTCTGTTTTTGNGTTTGCTTGTTGGTATATGTATCATGTGCNTGCAGAAGCCCTCAGAAGCTAGAAAAGGACTCAGATCACCTGGAACTGGACTTACAAGTGATTGAGAGCTGCCATGTGGGTGTTGGGGATTGAACATAGGTCCTCTGCAGGAGCAGCAAGTACTCTTAACAACTGAGCCATCTCTCCAGCCCAAAGAGCTGTTTGAGGGGTCTGAGATGAGGTACACAATCNATACGTTAACTGCACTCTTGGCCCCGTGAGACCAGTAAAAGATGAGTTCAAACACCAACTTGCAAATTTAATGCTTGTTAAGGGGTCAGGACAATGTCCGTACAAAGTCCTGTGGACCTCACAGCTCGCTTCTGTGTGGGTCTGACTGCAGGCTCCCGGAATGTGTCTTGAGAAGCGGTGAGATTCTATCGTTAGAGGTGTGACCTCTGAAACTTTACTTTGTGTGTGATTTTGGTCAAGTTAACCCCTCTGGGCCTCAGTTTTATCATTTGCAAGTGGAGATATAATAAACACCTCTTCCGGCTATTACGAAAATGAAGGAAGTAAGTGTTGNGAAAACACTCAGAACAGACAGCGCTGCGATGGGGGGTGGGGGGTGGGCAGCTGTTAGCACCTTGCACTTTGTTAATCCAGATGTGAAATCTCATCCGCTTCTTAATTTCCACATCAATTCTTCTCCCCGCCAATCTCTGAGCTGCTGTTTAGATGGTACCCTGTTGATATGTACATCTTTCATGGTTGTACATGCTAGGCAAAGATAAGTTTAAAAGTGTAAACNTACAAAATAAAAGGACAAATCAAAGCAAAGAAAATGGAGCAGTAGGGTTGACATAAAATCATTGGATGCAATGGTGGAGGAAGGATTTACTNCTTGCTACATGAACTGCTTTAAGTTGACTTTGGTGTGGCAACTTGTTTATTTATTTACTTATTGCAGACCATGTTGTGTGGCATGCGTGCATGTTCCCTTGTGTGGGGGTATGTATGTGTGTGCACATGCAGAGGCCTGAGGTTCACACCAGGTGTCTTCCTCAATTGTTGTCTAGTATATACCTGTCTCTTATACACATCTAGATGTGTATAAGAGACAGGTCCCAGGGCATCCAATAACCTTCTTCTGACCTTCAAGGCACGTATGCACATACATACATGCAGGCAAAACACTTGCATACATAAAAATAATAAAATAAATTTTAGGAAAAAATGGAAAGAAACTCTTGGCTTCTACTTCTTGTCCCTATGCAGCCAAGGCTGGTTTTGAACTGGATTAGTCGATAAGGATGACCTTGAACTTCTAATCTTCCTGCCTCCATCTTCCAAATGCTGGGTGCGGTGTTGTGGGTCTATAACTCCAGCCCTGGAGAGGGTGGAGACAGATTTCAGAAGCTGGTTGGCCAGGCAATCTAGCTGAATCAGTAAGAGACCCCGTGCCAAAAATAAGTGGAGAGTCATTGAGGGAGGCACTTGATTCTGATCTATGTGCTAGAGCTGTCTCTTATACACATCTAGATGTGTATAAGAGACAGGTTCTAGAGATGGCGTTCAGGGCCTCCTGAAGACTAGGCAAGCAGTCCACCCCGCCAGCTGATCTACAGCTCTAACCTATAACAAGAGTTATTTATGTAATCATTTGATTTTCTTTTCTTCTTTTTTCAGAAGACAGAGTCTGGATATTATAGCCCAGGATGATTCTGAATTTACTGTCTTCATGCCTCAGTCTCCTGAGTTATGAGCCACCAGTGCTCANGCACATATAGACCTTTGTTTCAGCCACAAACACAGGAAAATTCTGGATATCTCTAAAACATTTATTTGTTTTCTTCTGCCCCACACCAGGTGGGGATTCACATAACACATTTATATTTACTATGTAGCTGAGTTTAGAAGTGGAAAAGAAAAATCTCCTAAATGTCTGAAAATAGGAGTGATCTTGAAACAAGAATAGTAAACTCTAAGATAATGTTGCCATAGCTCCAGGGAGGATCCGTGGGCTTCAGGGATGAATGGTTGGCTTTCTGTTCCTGCAGCAAAATACTGGACATCTTCAGCTTAGAAAGAGGAAAAGTTTATTTGGCCCACAGTTTTGGAGGTTTCAGTTTATGGTTGATTGACTTTGCTGCTTTGGGGCCTGTGGTGAGGTAGATGATCATGGCAGGAATCATGTGTCATAGCAAACCATTCACTTCATGACTGACAGCCAGACCAAGGAAGAGGGGGAACTAAGGTCCTGCCAGTCCCATGGAGGGCATGGGNCCAATGACCTTAGATAACCCCACACCCACATGCCCATCTGTGAAATTTTCTACTCCCTCCCAATGGATACAAGCTAGGAGCTAAACTTTGAACACACATGACTTTGGAGGATAGCTAACACCCAAAGTATAATAAAAATGGCCTAGAGACAGGGTTCTAATAGCCTTGTGGTCAGGAGATGTTGCCCAGGGGCTATGAGAAAATGACCTAGAACTAATACCAATTTAAACCAGAGCCCAGAGCCTGGGAAGACAATCTTTCCCCTGAAAGGGGTCTAGAATTTCTCCAGTCATGGCCCAGATCCGAAGGCCTAATGCTGGAGTGAAACTGGACTAGGAATCCAGATACAGGGGTCAACATGAGCCATCCATTAGGGTGTGAGCAGATGGAGGCAGAAAGTGATAATGAAGGTAACAGTGGCCACTCATCATGAGCCTACTGTGTGCCACACATACTGTGTGCCACACCCTATGCCTAGCACTTCACATTNAACTCTCACAACCTAATAAGGTAGATGCCATTGTCACCATGTGGCTGTGTTTACAGATTTGGGCAATTAACAATGAAAGGAAAATAGTTCCCTACTGCCTCAGAAAGCTCATGAGAAAGGCATTCTAGAGCTTTTTTATTTTGGGTGGATGTGGGGTAGCAAAAGTGTAGAGGTCAGAGAACAGCTTCTGCTATGTTTGTCCCAGGAATTGAACTCAGGTCTTGTCTGGTTTGACAGCAAGTCCTTTCACTCACTGGCCCATCTTACCAGCCCTATTTATTTATTTTTGAGACAGGGTCTCATGTATTCCAGGTAGACTTCCAGCCCACTATGTAGCTGTAGCTGAGGAGTCTTACTGAATCTGATCCTCCTGCCTCCATCTTCCAAATGCTGGGTGCGGTGTTGTGGGTCTATAACTCCAGCCCTGGAGAGGGTGGAGACAGATTTCAGAAGCTGGTTGGCCAGGCAATCTAGCTGAATCAGTAAGAGACCCCGTGCCAAAAATAAGTGGAGAGTCATTGAGGGAGGCACCTGATTCTGATCTATGGCCTACACATGCATATGCACATGCCTGCACATATGCACACATATGAGGATTTACACACACACACACACACACACACACATACTCACGAACACACATGCAAAAATATAGTCTGAAGAATGCCATTAGAAAACATCCAAGACTTTCCCACTTTGCTGTAAATCTGCCTATGTGATATTTCCATCAATATATTTGAAAAATGTCTTGATTTATAATTTTTCTCTGTGCTGTTCCTATAAAAACTTCGTGAAACTATTACCAGGCTGGAACATGGTACTTGAGCTAATCTACACCTGTGTCCCTGGGTCATGGTCACTCGGATTCAGCATCAGAATAAATGATCTCTTATTCCCTTTGAGGTGAGAGCTGTGTTTTCACATTACAGAAGGTTTCTGTTTGAGGCTTTGCCCTATCTCCTTCAACCAGAGCAGGTCCGTTTTTGTCTGGTTTAAGTTCATTTTCTTAAAGATGTATTTTCTTTTTTGCCGGGTGGTGATGTCACACACCTTTAATCCCAGCACTCAGGAGGCAGAGGCAGGTGGATCTCTGTGAGTTCAAGGTCAGCCTGG
>LZPO01044414.1:156916-168078 GCA_001675575.1 Neotoma lepida | reverse complement strand
TTTTTTTGAGACAGAGACTCATTTTGTAGCCCTTACTGGTCTGAGACTTACTATATAGACCCAGTTGGCTTTAAACTCACAGAGTTCTGCTTGCCTTTGCCTCTTGAGTGCTGAGATTAAAGGTGTGCACCACCATGCCCAGCTTTGTGTCTGCCTAGTTCCCTTGAGGCAGGGTCTCTCACTGAACTTGAAGCTTGTCATTTTGGCCACATAGGGATCCTCCTGCCTCTGCCCAACACCATTTTCATCTGCTTCATACTGTGTTTCTCCCTCAGGAGACTCATTTCACTGTTAAACAAGTAATAATCAAAGTACAATCCAGTAAAATAAAATAAAACAAGACAACTCTCTAACACTGCAGTCAGACAGAATGTCTATTTGCTGTCACACAGGTGTCCCTTTCCCTACAGCACCCTACAATGCTAATTGTGCCATTAGCCCTTGTCTCCAACTTCTGGATGAGCACTGTACTGAGTCTGTTTAGGACCATGCCAGCATTTGGCTCTGAGGAAATCCTCTGACCTGGAAGAAGAAATTGTGCTGGACTTCCACAATTCCCNGGCTCACCTAGGAGGTCAAGGGGTGGAGAGACTTGGNGGCTGGGGCACATTCTTTCCAGTGTGTGGGCGGCTTCTTGGCTCTGGGACTCCTGTCCCATAGCAAAAATCAGAATCCGTTTCCTGTTCATTATATTTACCTGAAAGGTAAAACAGGCTCTGCTTTTGGAAGCCTTGTAATTGCAGCTTTATAAAGAGGCTCCACATGCAGAATAGGGGGGAAATTAATTGGTCTTCCAGGGAGCAGCTGAACGAAGTCTGGTAATTGAATTTCACAATGAATGCCTCCCTCTGGGTGGCCCGAGTGTGATCTGGAATGGATATTTGAAGTTTTCTCTGTGTAAATGGCTTGGACTCCTCAACGTTTATATTTTCTGGTGGGCATCACTCATTCACACCTTCATCAAGAAAAGAGAAATTTACATTTCCTTACAAACTCTAAAATGATAGAANAGAGGAAAAATGCGGGGTGAGGGTGGGGAGAGGGGGCTGGCCTCATCTGGAGATGCAATTTGGCAGGGACTGGGGAAAAGCCAGCTCAGAGAATAAATTATTGCTTGAAAACAGGCTGTGTCAGAGTGGAGCTGCAGACCCAGCTGCTAGGTATCAGAGCCTCAAGGCTCCGTTCCAAAATGAGTTATGCTTGGTGAGGTCAGGAGGAGGAAAGAACATGCGAGGTCGTGATGCCAATCAATACCTTGGACTGGTGGATACAGACTGAACTGCACTCCTCCAGATTTAACTCTCCCAACAACCCAGCAAAGACTTAACCTGTGCATTTCTGTCTCAATAGAATAGTTAATAGTAAATCACCCTGGGATGGACATGTAAGACNTGNAACCANCAACCCTGGACAGCACCAGGGTGGCTACCAGANCTCTTCAACTCCTGAAGTCCAGGTTAGAATCAGCAATATAAAATACAGTCAGCTGTCTAGATCTGTGGGTTCAGTAGCTATGGATTCAACCAAATGGGAATAGAAAATATTAAAACAAGACAACAAAAAACCCACCATGTTTATATTGAGCATATNTAGACTATTTTTCTTGTCATGACTCCCTAAACATCAGTCTTGCAAATATTTACATAGCATTTATAGCGTATGAGGTAGGGGAAGCCACCCAATGTTCTGAAGTCATTNAAGTATATTAAAGGATGTGTGTGTGNAATAAGTAAACACTGCAGTATTTTTTCACTTCTTATGCTGAGCATTGAGCCCAGGGCCTTGCACACACCAGGCAATCTGGGAACCTCTGAGCTACATCGCTAGCCCTGTTGTTTTATGTAGAGGACGAACATCTTTTGATTTTGGTATCGGACAGGTGTATATGTGTGTGTGTCCTGGAACCAAGCCTCTGTATATACTAATGAATAGTTATATATTACTAGAAATACATAGAATAAATAGGAATGTGATATGAGCCACAAATGCAAATCACATATGTAATTTAAAATTTTGGGGGGAGGGCTAAAGAGATGGCTCAGTGGTTAAGAGCAGTTACTGCTCTTCCAGAGGACCTGAGTTTGATTCCCAGCACTCATGTCATGATAANACGATCACTGGGGTTTGATGGACAACAATCTAGTGGTGAGAGGCCTCATCTCAAAGGAGTACTGTTAGGTCCAAAGCCTTCTCCCCCCACCCCAAATAGCAGTGCTGGTGACATTGTCCTCAACAGGACTTGGGCCAGTAAACAGAAGAATTGTTCCAGGTAAATAAGCCTAAAAAGGGTTTCTGTTTACAAAAAAGTAGATCTGCTATAGNGGGTTCCTCCCTTAACCTTCCCCCAAAGGTTACCCATCTTGGGCAAGGGTCAATCCAGACAGTCTGTATCAACTCAAATCCCCACCTTGCTGAATGTCAAATAAAACCTGCTTGCTTTTCCATCATTTTGCACTTCTCTCTGCCCTGACCCCCCCAAGATGCCCTTGGCAGTTTGATCCCCAGTAAACCTTTCTTTCTTTTTTCTTTCTTTTTTTTTTTTTTTAAAAGATCTCATTGCAGATGGTTGTGAGCCACCATGTGGTTGCTGGGAATTGAACTCAGGACCTCTGGAAGAACAGTCAGTGTTCTTAACCTCTGAGCCACCTCTCCAGCCCCCTAAACCTTTCTTTCTACCNCAGAGTGGTCCAGATTGGTAGTTTCTCTGCACCATTGCAATCGAGCAGGATGTCCTATGTCCTGACCTCTGCCCATNTGCATGAGTGTGCACAGCCACACACATGTGCCTATACCAACAATGGTCAAACAAATAACAAATAAAAATAAATATGGAGGGCCAGTGAGATGGCTAAGTAGCTAAAGGTGCTTGCCTTACAAGCCTGAAGACCTAAGTTTGATCTCCAGAACCCGTGTAAAGGTGGAAGGAGAGAACCCACTTCATAAATGGTCCTCTGACCATCACACCATGGCACACATCCCTCCCCNACTAATAATAAATATTAAGAATAATAAATTAAACAAAGGTAGAAGTGTTAACTTCTCTTCATTTAACCTAAGCCAGCTAGCAGGAAGGCTCAGTGTGTAAAGGCACTTGCCACCAAGCCTGGGGATCTGAGTNGAATCCTTGGGACCCATGTGGTGGAAGGAGAGAACTGACATCCATGCATTGTCTTCCCATCTCCACAGGTCCCTCACCCAAAATAAATAAGTAAATTTAATTAAAAAATGAGTAAAAGATAATAAAAGTAAGGGGGTGGGGAAGGATAGCCAAACACAAACTAGCAAACAAAACAGACAACTGTCACAGGTTGAATTGTAATTCACATGTTGTAACAATTCACATGTTCTAACAATGTCACAGTGTCACCTGATTTGCAGAGAGGGTCTTTACCAAGGCAATCAAGTGGAAAACGAGTTCATTAGGGTAGGTCTGAATGTAGTACTACTCAAGTCATTATAACTGAGGGAAATTGGCAGAGAGAGGTGGGGCTTGTCTGTAATCCCAGCATTCAGGAGGCTGTGCAGGATCATAAGTCTGAGGCAGGCAGATCTCTGTGAGTTCCAGTCCAGCCTGGTCTACATAGGGAGTTCCAGGCCAGCCAAAGCTACAGAGTGAGGCACTATCTCAAAAAACAAAAAACAAAATAGGAGAAGTCTGCCTGGGCTATGAGACTCATGAGATTCTGTCCCTGAAAGAAAGGTAAGAAAGAAATCACTACTGAGCTGAATCAATGAGAGACAGGAAGTGGACGCTATCGTTGCATCTCACTGCTGGAACTGAAATTTCCAGAAAAACAAACTTGAAATAATTCAAAGACCAAAGCTGTCCTTCCCACAGAAATAAAACATATTCTTGACTTGGGGGCCGGGAGGGGGAACCTTGGACCAGAACATTTAGCAGAAGCTGAGGAGAGAGAGCAGAGGCTGGGCGCACTAAGGGAGCCAGGACTCAGCAGCCATGGAGCTCTGCCCCTGCCCACCATAAGGTCCTTGAACTGACAAGGGGCAGAAAAGACACCCAAGGCAGCTCTGTTTCAAAGGGGAAAACTAACTGATTTTCATTCCTGATGCAGAGAAAACAGAATACACAGACAAAGTCATAAAAATGTGTGCAAGGTACAAAGATGAATTAGCATACTCTCTTGCTCTTTCAGTGTGTGTATGTGTGTACATGTGTGTGCAAATATGGGTGTTGTTCTAGTTTCATTCTGTTGCTGTGACAAGTATGAAAAGCAGCTTAGGGAAGGGAGGGTTTATTTCAGCGTACACTTACAGGTTACAGTCCACTGTTGATGTTCAAGTCCAGTCAGGGCCTGGACTTGAAGCAGAAACCATGGAGGGACGCTGCTTGATGGCTTACTCACAGGTTCATGTACGACTAGCTTTCTTATGTTGCCCAGGACCTTCTGCCCAGGGAATGGTGCTGCTCACAGTGGGCTGGGCCCTTCAAAATAATCCCACATAGACATGTCCACAGGCCAACCTGATCTAGGCCGTTCCTCAACTGAGACTCCCTTCTCAGGTGACTCTAGGCTGTGTCGAGTTGACAGTTGAAGCTAACTAGAACATGTGTAAGAATATCAACTGCCCAATCAAAAGTAGTACAACTGCAGACCTTCAGTGGGAAGAAAACATAATTAAAAAGATGGATGAAAATTGCTTTATGTTTCAAAAACATGATGAAAGTATAATGAAGTTTAATTAAATAAATTTTCTGCAGGTCTAGGCATTGAACTAAGGACCACACACATTCAAGGCACTGCCACTATGCTATATCCCCAGTCCCTTAATTTTAGTTTTCAAAAGAACTCAAGGTAAGATGACAAAATTAGATGGAGGCCAATTGAAAGCCCAAATTGCACCATTATGACTAATAAATTTAAAACCACAGAGAACACATTTCTGAAAAACACAAATCCTAACACAAAGGAGAATGTCTAGATGACCATTATGAGCTTAGAGGTAAGGGTAATGGGTTTAAAACTAGAGAGGTTGTCTGGACGGCTCAACTGGTGAAGGTACCTGCTGCCATGCCTGCTGCCACCCCTGCCTCCGCCCAAGTGTGATGCCTGTGATCTATGGCAGAAGGAGAAAACCGACTCCTGCAAATTGTCGTCCTCCCCACTCCCCCACCCTTTACACCCTGTCTCTTATACACATCTAGATGTGTATAAGAGACAGGATTAAAGGCGTGCACTACCACCACCCAGCAATAAATAACTCTTAATGTTAATGGTCTCAACTTCCCAATAAAGTAAACAATTAATTAATTAATAAAATAAACTGAAAGTCAGTGTAGGCTTTTAATGGACATTTCTGTGAAGAGACACATTGCCAAGAAGTTCAGGGACAGATGTATATCATTAGTCCCTAGGGAAATGCAAATTAAAAACAACAGTCAGCAGTGTTGGGGAGAAATTGGACCCTCATAAAATTGCTGATGGGAATCTAAAATACTGTTGCCACCCAGGAAATACCTTGGTAATTCCTTGAAAGATTAAACAGAGACTCAGGGACCCCTCCCATACGTGCATCCCAAAAAGCTGAACCATGTTTGCAGTGAAATTCACACCGATGTTTGGACAACATTAGTCATGTTAGCCTCAAACTGAAAATAACCCAATTGCTACTCATCAATTGCTTATTGATATCTGCATTGTGGTGGTTAATCTTGTTAATCACCCTGACTCACAGGCTAGGGCCCTGAACTGAATAAAAAGGAGAAATCCAGTGAAACACCAGCGTTCATCTGACGCAATGTGACCAGCTGCCTTCCGTTCTTGCTGCCAGGCTTCCCACTCCATGATGGACTGAACCCTCGAAGTAGGAGCCAAAGCAAAGCCTTCCTNANTCAAGTTGCTTTTGCCAGATTTTTGTTACAGCAACGAGGAAAATAACTATACATTATACAACAGAGTATTGTTTACCAGGACAGAGAGATGGAATTCTGAAACATGCTATGACATGAATGAACTTTTTTATTTTTATTTGTTTGTTTGTTTTTGTTTATTCTTGCTAAGTAAAAGAAGCTAGATGNCCCCCTTCCAAACAACATGCTGTCTGATTCTGTTTATGTGAAATGTCCAGAATGGGATAAACCCAGAGGGTGAAAGTAGATTAAGGATAGGTGCTGGGTATTTGGGCAGAATGGAGGGGGAGAGAATGAAAAGTGGCCAATAGAGGATCTTTTTTTTTTTCTTTCTAGAGTAGTGAAAACATTCTGGAGTTACATAGCAGTGGTGGTTGCACAGCCTTGTGAATGTATTAAACCCATTTAATTTTACATTTTAAAATGGTGAATTCTAGGGACCAGAGAGNTGGCTCAGCAGTTATTATCACTGGCTNCTCTTCCAGAGGACTCAGGTTCAATTCCCAGTACCCACATGTCATTTACTGTCTGTAGCTCCACTTCCAGGGGATCCAACACCTCACACAAATATACATGCAGGCAAAACACCAATGCACATAAAATAAAAACAAACTATTTAAAAATTAATCACAAAGTTCTTTAAAATGGTGAATTCCATTTGTGGTTTAAATCCCAATAAAATGCATACAAAAAAGATCCATCAGACCTATCATTGGAAAGCAAAAAACCATTCCAAAAACATGAGACAAAAATAACACGGATAAAAAAAATTAGGAAGTCAAAGGAGAGGAGGAAAGTCTGTTATGGCTTCAGAATGAGCAGACAGACAAAACCGAAGTGTAATATAAGAACTAAACACAAGGTCAAGGCCTTTGCAACCTCAAGTCCCAAATCTAAGATGGCTATTATAAAAAACGATCTCTTGAAGTGTGCAACTATTTATTTTGAATTTCAATATTTCTTTTAGCTTTAGTTCCCTTTTCTTCTAGTAAATGATAACAAAATATGCAAAAGCAATACTTTTNGTTAAAATTTGAACATATAATACAATCCCACCTTAGTCAAGTATTTTGCTAGCTCTATGTTGACATAGAGCAATGTTTACAATGCTGTTTCTTTGGTGTGAGGTCTAGATCCTAGTATCTTGTGTATCTTCCCCTTATCTCCTCTCCCTAGCATTATTGGATTCTTCATAAAAGGGTTCTATCACTCTCCCCAAACAATAGGATTAATTTTCTAAATTCCTGAAGAAAACACGCTGAGATTCAACATGGTAGGATATGGTTTATTTTGTACTTTTTATTTTTCTTTATTTTAAAGATTTCTGCTCCTATCCCTTGCCATGACCTTGCATGGCTGGGTCTTGGCAATGGCAACTGGCTAGGGTGATGAGGGAGTGAAGAAAGGACAGACACACAGACACAGAAAAGCTGAGATCAGGTGGGCCATGCACTTTGATGGAGACGTATCAGCAGCTGGCACACAGAACATTTATATATACCTCTGAGAGGCGGTGAGTCTATTGTATACAGCTGAACAAGGAGGCAGATTTAGCTCATCTGGGTAGGGAGTCTCTNNAGCAGAGCAGTCTTAGTCTGTAATCAGCCAGAAGGAGGAAGCTGCCAGGTAGTTTCTGTCAACATCCCCACACTGACCAGGCGAAGGCTTTGCCATTTTCCTGAGCCTGACTGCAGGAAGGCTTTACTATTCCCATGGGTCTGAGCCATTGGGTCCTGGACATGTCTGTGCCCATATCTACAATACACATTCACTCGGCACTTCATCCATTCCCACAATCCCTTCTGAAGGAAACTGACCCAACCTTTAGTTTAGAAAAGGCTAAAAGGAACTGTGGTTTATAGTTGGTCCTGTGGACATACACCTATCACCTCAGAACTCTGGAGGTTAAGACAGGAGAGTCACTGTGAGTTTGAGGTCAGCCTGGGCTGGTTGATGAGTCCCAGGTCAGAGCTAGATAGTGAGGCCCTGTTTCAAAACAACAAACACACAAACACCCCACTACCTAAACAACCAGAAAGAAAGGAAATAAAGAATTGTGGATTCTTTTGTTTTTTTGTTTCTTTAGTAGAGAAAAGGTATCTCANTAGCTTTGGCTTACATCCTTCCTCTAAAATATCTACACTATCCATGAGGAAGGCAAAATGCAAGTGCCATGACTTGAGTGTCTGGGTGAAAACATGGCCCAGAACTGTGAAAGAGACTCTTTTCAAAAACAAATACAAACTAAGACCAAGGACCTAGACCAGCCGCACTCAAAGACCTGTAGGGTCACAATATGATAGCGCCATCTCCTGGAGGGGAAGAGCAACAACAATAGTAGCTATCCTGGAATTCCTGTTCTCATCAGCCAGGTGTGGTGGCACACACCTTCCCAGCACTCAGGAGGCAGAGGCAGGATCTCTGAATTTGAGGCCAGCCTGGTCTACAGAGTGAGTTCCAGGACAGGCAGAGCTAC
The DNA here is from genome assembly GCA_001675575.1 of Neotoma lepida. Classification (NCBI taxonomy): domain Eukaryota; kingdom Metazoa; phylum Chordata; class Mammalia; order Rodentia; family Cricetidae; genus Neotoma; species Neotoma lepida. The sequence goes on along the minus strand of LZPO01044414.1, from coordinate 159,733 downwards.
ACAGAGAAAGTGTCTCAAAAAATCAAATAAAAAAAATGAAAAAAGAAAAAAAAATAAAAAGAATCTCTAACAGTTACTCCTGAGAGCTACAGAATAATTCACCACGGTTCTGTATAGAGCCTTACAGGCTGTGAGTTGACTATTTTTTAATGTTATTTTGTCTGTGTGTATGCGTGTAAACGTGTGTATATGTTGGTGTGTGTGCTGGTGTGTACATGTGTATGGATGCATTGAAGGCCAGAGGACAACCTCAGGGTCATTCCTCAGGAGCTGTCCACTTGGTTTGTTGAGACTCTGGGTCCTCAGGCTCACCAGTTAGGCTAGAGAGACTATTGCTGTGACCAAGACAACCCCCTCACAGACATACTCATAGTGAGGAATGTAGACAATTCCTCACTGAGACACACTTTCCAGGTGACAATTACCAGGTGACAATTACAAGGTGACAATTAAAATTAACCATCATAGTAAAGTACCTACTATGTAAGCATGAGGATCTGAGTTTGATCCCAGCACCCATGAAAAAGCAGGTGGTGTGCAGGTGTAATCAGAATCAGCGGTGCTGGTGAGTAGAGACAGACAGATCCTCTGGCCAGCCAGTCTATCTAGCCTAACCGGTGAGCCGTGGTCACAGCAATAGAAACNATAACTAAGACAATTACCTTAAATTCATTAATGTAGGAAGACCCAGCCTAGTGTGGGTAGCACCATTCCCTAGTCAGAAGGCTTTTGGAGAGAAATTCAGCCAGAGAGACCCTAGGGGAGTGTGAATCAGGTACTCAAAGAGGGACCTGTTGAGAATCATGAGCTTGCTTGGTGTGAATTTTCTCTTCATTCCTAACTCACCCAAAATTTCTTTACTTAGTGCTGATTATTATTATTATTATTATTATTATTATTATTATTATTATTGTCTTTAAAAACAGGGTCTTACTATATAGCACAGGCTACCCTGGAACTCACATCTGACTCAGTGCTGATTTTAAAATTCTCTTTTTCTCATACTCTTTCCCTCTCTGNAGGTATGTATTTTGAGATGGTGTCTAATGATGATTAGGATGGCCTTAAACTGTCTAGGTAGCCAAAGCTGACCTTGAACTTCTGATTCTCCTGCCTTCACCTCTCAAATGCTGAGATTAAAGGCCTAAACCACTATGCCAGGCTTATGCAGTGCTTGAGATGGAACTCAGGGCGTTGTGCATGCCAGGCAAGCACTCTACCCACAGAGCTACATCTTCAGCCCACCACATCTGTCTCCTTATCAACAAATACTCATCTCTCAGCCATTNCCAGAAAGGTTCTTTGAAATACGTGGGATTACAGCCCATTCNGAGAAACCATCTGTGTCAGGCCTGATCACGGACCCTGGAAAATCAGCAAACAGAACAGCAGGTTTTTGTTTTGTCTGTTTTCCACACTCACTTTATGAGACCTGCTCATCGCCATGTCCATACCTGATGCAATTTCACATGTAACCCAGATGTCCCCCAGTGGTCCTTGCTGTGACTCATCTCGACAAGATGGGCCCAGGCTCAGTTCCATGGCCTGTAGGGCCACAGGTTCCCTCCTCAGGTGCCGGGAGCCCCCAGGGGANTCCTGCTCAGTAAAATCTGCCTTCCTGACTCTGGTATGAATCTCAGTGACCCAGATGTGGAACTTAGCCACATACACAGACAAATGACAATTCAAATCACAAAAAGCATTCATGGGTATAATTAGATTTTTTCCTCAGTTAGTAAAAATTTTAAACACAGACAAGAACAGAGACTAATCTAATAAATGCCTGTGTCCTCCAAATCAGAATTTAGTGTTATCACTTTACAATGTTTCCTTCTGGTTTAAAAAAATATCTAATAGGATATAAAGTGAAATCACTCATGTGCACCCACCTCCCTAGAGAAATCCACAGGAATTTGGTATCNGNCCTTTGAAAACTTCTTTTCATACATCTACTGTATCATAAATGCCTGTCTTGCATGGTTTTAAGATGCACATAATTGTATCATATTTTATTTTCTGCAACAGGCTTTTAATGCAATAATGTGTTCTTGAGAGCTATCTTTGATGATATATATAGACACAGATATATACAGTTCATTCATATTAACTGTTATGTAGCAGTTCATCACATTAATATGTATAAACTTGTCTATGCAAAACTACTTGTAGACAGTCAAGGTTTTTTCAAATTTTCCTCTGTAACAAACAATGCAGCAAAAAGCAGATATTCTTGTATGTGTTTTCCAGACACATGTGTACGAGTTTCCTTTTAAAATTTCTAGAAGTAGAATTACTGAGTCTTTCTTGCTGTGTGAGCTAGCCTGGGCTTGTTCTCTGGTGAACAGCAGGGTGCTAAGAACAGAAGCCTGCAGAACTTCTAGTGTCTCAGGCTCAGACTAGCCTAATGGTTTCTGCCTCGTTCTGGTGGCCAACTCTGGTTTAGTTCAGACTCCAGGAATAGGGTAGTGGGCTGGAGATACTGCTCAGCAGTTAAGATCACTGCTGCTCTTCCAGAGGACTGGGTTTCGATCCCCAGCACCCACATGGTGGCTCACAACCATCTGTAACTCCAGTTCCAGGGGATCTTCTGATCTCTGTGAGCGCTAGACAGACACATGATTTGCACATGTGCACACACACACACACACACCCATAAAACACTCATACACATAAAATAGCAAATACACATATGATAGAATAATAATCTAAAAAACAAGTGCTTGTTGCTTTTTCAGAAGACCCAAGTTCTGTTCCCAGCATCCACTGCTGCTTCACAGCTCCAGAGTATCTGAAGCCCTCTTCTGGCCTCCATTCACC
>LZPO01044414.1:82994-105924 GCA_001675575.1 Neotoma lepida | reverse complement strand
CTTTCCTGGAACTCACTCGGTAGCCCAGGCTGGCCTCGAACTCACAGAGATCCGCCTGCCTCTGCCTCCCGAGTGCTGGGATTAAAGGCGTGCGCCACTACCGCCCGGCATGGTGTCACTTTTAATCCCAGCACTTGGGAGGCAAAGGCAGGTGGAGCTCTCTGAGTTCAAGGCCCGTCAGGGATATATAGTGAGACCCTTTCTCAAAAAGAAGTTGGGCAGAGGATTTGGTGACTGAAAGTGTCTGGACGTGTAGGGAAGGGCGCACAGTAACTTTAAGTACCACGTCCCTTTCCTTCATTACTGCTGACATTTGTTACAGCCAGACTGAATTTGTTTCTATCNTTCAGCTGCCAAAAACCAAAGGCTGGATTTATCCCCGGCCAGAAACGAGCATAAGCACTAATTGACATTTGTGTTAGCATCAGTTGTCAATGCAATCTGTAGTCAGTCATCTGACAGGAGAACCTTAGTTGAAGAATTGTCTACATCAGATTGGTTTGTGGGCATGCTTGTGGTAGATTGTCTTATTAATTGATGCAGGAGGGACCAGCCCACCAAGAGCAGCACCACCACTAGGCTGGTGGTCTTGGGCTATGTAAGAAAGCTAGTTAAACATGAGCCAGANATAGAGAGCCAGCAAGCAATGTTCCCCTATGGTTCTGACCCTGACTTTCCTCAGTGATGGACTGTGACCTGGAAGTATAACCGAATAAATCCTTTCCTCTTCTGTGTTGCTTTTAGTCAATGTTTTATCATAGCAACAAAAGAAAACTAGCTCACCCAACAAAGGAGCAACTTAAGGTAGGAAGAATTTATTTTGCTTAATATTTCAAGGTACAGTCCCATCATGGAAAGGCAGGACTGTGGAAGAGGCTCTCAGCAGAGCAGTAAGAGAGTGTTAAGTAACCAGACTAGGCCTTAGGGCTCACATCACAATGACGACCCCCCCCCTTCTAGCTAGCCTCACCTCTTCTAGCTAGGCTCCACCTTCTGAAGGTTCCACAGTCCCCTTAAACGGTACCATCAGATGGGGAGGATCAATGTGAGGATTTTTTTACATTTAAAAATGAGAAATATATTCTGTATAAAAGTCCTTGTAAATCCAAAGCCTCACATGAGCCATGAGACACTCTTAGCTTGGAGCCTTGTAAATATTAAAAACCAAAGTTACATACTTCCAATATACAGTGGCACAAAGGAAACATTTCCATTCTAAAAGTATAGGTTAGGAAGATAGCAAGCAATGATGGGCTAAAAGTAAGACTGAAACCTAGCAGGGCAAACACCAAACCTTGTACTCTGTTTAGTGTTGGGCTTATGACCTGTGCTTTAGCTGATGAGTTTGCACTTTGCATATTTGGAAACCAGCACCAGTGGGTGACACCAGGTTCTTCCAGCTTGAGATGTAGCATCGTCCTCTTGGATTACAACTGCTGCTTCTGTTCTTGATGGGCAGAAAACAGTTCCCTAAGTGACACCTGGGGCAGGATTGCCCAGAGTTCTCAATAGGCCAAGTCCTGCACTCAGGGCACGTTTGTTATTGTCCCAGTGCAGAGCGTGAGGTTTCTCTTTAATAGTGCTAATGTTTTCAACAATTGACAGCTACGTTGTCCACATTACCCTATTCTCAACTTTTACCGGATTCAAGCTCCTTTTCTCATTTTCCATCTTTTTGCTTTACTCATTGCTTTCTCTTGCTGTAAATCTAGGTAAATGCAACAAGCAGTAACCATACCACAGCCTGAATGTTGTACTGTCATGAAATTTCTTCCTCCAAATTAGACTGTTACCTTTGAATTGACCATATTCATGTTTTTTTAGGACATAGACAGAATGCAGCCAGATGCTTTACCAGAGTGAAACATTAATGGTTTCTAGTCCATTCCTGATAGAGATAGCTAATCTTCATGATCAGTTTGGGATTTAGAATCACCATGGGAACATACCTCTGGGTGTGTTTATGAAGGTGTTTTCAGAAAGACGTCACAGCAGGGAAGAATGTGGACGGCATCATTTCATAGGCTGAATAAGAAGGAAAAAGCAAGCTAAGCACCGGTGTCAGTCTCAGCCCTGCCTGCCGATTATGGGTTATAGTGTGTCCTGTTGCCTCATGCTCCTGCTGATTATGGGTGATAGTGTGTCCTGTTGCCTCATGCTCCTGCTGTAGTGTCTACTCGGAAGCTTTGAACCAAACTAAATTCTTTAAAATTAAAGAAATTTTATTTATTTATTTACTGAATAAAGAATGGGGGGTGGGGCATGCATGTGCCCGTAGTACAAATGTAGAGGTGAGAGGCAGCTTTGTGGAGTTGGTTTCTATTTCCACTTTTCTGTTGGTTCTGGGGATTGAGTTTTGAGCTATCAGGCTTATGTTGTAAATGCCTTGCCTACTGAGACATTTGGCTTAACTATTTGCATTTGTGTTTTCTTTCCAGTCTTTGGAGCTCCATTTAGAACAGCCCTCCACAATGCCCCTTAAGCTCTGCTTATACCATTCTAGTTCTTTTCTAGTCTTCAGTTCTCTTTCTGTATGCTTCCTGCAAATCTCTTCAAAATCCTGCAGACCACATGGGTCAGGTTTAATGCAGCGATGATTCCATTGGCTTTCAAAAAGATTATTTACTTTTACTTAAGTGTACATCTATGTATGTGTCTGCACATAAGCATGTGGATACCCACAGAGACTAGAAGAGGGTGTTGAATCTCCTAGAGGTGAGGTTATAGGTGGCTNTGAGTTGCCCATTGTGGATGTTGGGAACTGTGAGTCTGATCCTCTGAAAGATCTCTTAACTGCTGACATTGCCTCAACTCTCACCAATTTTTTTTTTCCTGTTAGTTTTTGTGTTGCTGTCACCAAGTAGCTAACAAAAAGTAATTTCAGGGAGAAGAGGTATATCTTGGCTTGTGGTTTTAGGGTACATAGTCCATCATGGTGGATATCTTTGGCCCTTGTAAGTACCAGTACAGATAGCCACTTTTGGGGATTTGGGATTTCTCTTCAAGGGGTTAGTGTCAAAGGACATCCCTTTTCCTTTTTCCTTTTAACCTTTCCTAAAGTTCCCCTCTCCTTTCAATATAGAGTATGAGTTTATGCATGNACCTTCATGTGCTTGAAATTCACCACCTTCAACAGTGAAGACTGTAGCCATCTGTAGCTGTTCTTAATAGAAAGAGTCTAGGAATTGGCAGAATTCAGTTACTGGAGTGGAACCAACCCTGGGAGTCAGATCCAGCTGTTCCTAGAGTTTCAGCAAAACATGTTTCCAGAGTGGGCAGTTTAGTTCAGTGTAGGCAGACACTTGGCCTTGGATATCCAAGATAAACTGAAAGAACAACCAGGTACAGATTTGGGCAAATTATGTATTCTTCCTCTGTGTGTGTGTGTGTGTGTGTGTGTGTGTGTGTGTGTGTGTGTGTGTGTGTATGTATGTACATACAAATATGTGCATATATATATATGCAGAACTTGATTTTGTAGTTTATCATTTGATGTAGACATGAATTTCAGTGATTGACTCATTGAGAGTAAGAAGGAGTGGTAGAGGAGATAGATAAGAAAACAAGAGTGATCAAAGCACTGTCACCAGTTTAGGTGCTCCAGCTAGGGCTCAAAGTGAGGTCTATTTTCTTGCTATTTTAACTGTATTTTGCTGCCTTTTCTTATAGGAATTTGGGAAAGGAATAAACTTAATGGAAATGGTAGCAAATAAATAGCCTTTGGAGACTGGCCATTGGGGAAGCCTGGCCTTGGGTTCAAAGATGTGCTCTTGGCTTAGGAAGGACCTAAGTTCAAGGCAGCTGACAAAGGTAGGGCCTTTCAAATGGACCTGAGCCTATTTAAATAGTAAACCTGATTGTCAGCTGATGATGTCCTGAATGGCTGCAAGAGCTCCACGAGATCTGGCCCTACAGAGAGCCTCGTATAAGATAACAGGGAGGAAAGGTTGATACCTAGGCCTTAGGAGGAGGGGGAGAAATCACAATTTATTGGATAACCAAATTTAAATTTCTCAGTCCCAACCTGAAATGATAGAGCTATGACAGCTAGGGAGAGCCACAAAACAAGTCTCAAGTTAAAAAGCAAAGTACTCCCTCCCAGCAAAAAAACAAAAAACCAAGCTTCGTTAAATTATATAGATTATTCCACTTAAACACTTTAAACCATTTTCTTCTCAGCATAGTATTTGTAAACCTGTTGCTTTTTCCTAGAGACCATGACTTTTACTGACCATGACTGGCTCTGAGCTATAGTGTCTTTCAGTTTTCTGTTTTACCTTTGACTCTGATCTGTGAAGCTTCTGAACAACCTGAGATCCTAGTATATAGACACTTAAGGGTCTTACTATAACTGAGGTTCCTTCTTCCTTTAGAATACTCTTCCCTTCATATAAATGACCTGAACCCCAACTAAAATCCACACATTCTCTTTTTAATTTTTGTGCAGCTATCCTATTCCCCTGTGGTGTTAATATGGTGGAAGGGTGTAAGATTATCATTGTCTCAGATCCTGGTCTTTCACCCCAGGCATTGGTTTCTTGGGTTGAGTCTACATCTACATAACATTGTTATTGCTGGTTCAAAACTGACGTGAACTTGAAACCAACAGTCCCAGCCTCCACATTGAGGGAACCCCACATTATTCTACATCACAAGATCTGATAATGTGGAAAGCACACTGTTGGGAATAAGGAGATTCCTTGCCATTGACTTTGCTCTGATTTTAGACAGATCTCCTTCCAGCTCTGGTCTGACCTCTCCTGTGAGGTGGTGCAGTCCTTCAGTGCTGCTCTCATCAGAGATAGAAAAGCTATCTTCTGTAAGTCTCAGATGCACAGAGCACTGTCTGGCATTGTTGGTTTCTGATTATAAAGCCTGAGATTCTCCTTCTAGCTCTAGAGGGGGAAGGGGAACCATCCAACTGTCTCATTAGCATGGAGAAAAGAAAACAGTAATTACTTGAGCCTCCCTTGATAATTTCTGCAGGGTTGGTTCTTAGGGAAGGAGGAGGGGAAAACTGGAGACAGCTTCAGCTGAGGAAGGAGAAATGTTCTTACTTAGTTCCCAGAATATGCAAAGGCAAGAATTTGCACATCTGTTTTATTCTTTGGACATTCCTCCAGGCAGGCTAGAGACTGTCTGGATTGAATTTCAATTTTTGTGGCATATATTATGTTCTTACTGTCTGACATTAAGTTACTGACTATGCCAGGCATTCTGGCACCCACCTTTGTTAGAGAGTAGGGTGGGATTTTGCTGGACCTCTTTGTGACCTGGACACAACATTTGGATTTATTATTTTAGTCAAAGTTAGGTATCTTTGTGAATGGGAGGAGTGTTCTAAGAACTGTAAGACTGTAGTGTTTGGTCAAGGCTTAGAAAAGCAGGACTCATAGAAGGGTTGAGGGCAGCTTTGAAAGTGGAAGGTTAGGGACAGCTGGACTAGAACTAGCAAATCCATATGCAAGCTTGGCTATGAACAGTGACTGTTTGCTCTGTATTAATCTTTCATTCCCTGTGTGTGGGCAGTTGTGAGCCCGGAAGTACTCATTGTATAGCAGAAGTGGATTAGAGGAGGCCCTCTGCTGGTGAGCATTGCTGGAGGGAGCTTGGAACTAGCAGGTTGTGATTATCTTCTGCTCTGGTTGCTACTCTAGAGACCAAGAGAACTCAGTCTTTTTTTTTTTCTTCCTTCTTCCTCCCCTTCCCTCAGGAAGATAGCTTCATTACCTCCNTTCAAGTAGTCTTCCTTTAGACCTTGGAAATCATTTATTATAAACAACCAAGGGATCTGTAAAGACATGTTTTTTAAAAATTTGTTTATAAATATAGAAAATGGTTGTTTCTGTCAAGTTTATAGTCTACCCCTTGAAGTATTCCCTTTCTCCTTCCCTGGGCCTTTTGCTTGATTATCCCACCTTTGCTGTCTGGACTCCAGTGTTCTCATGATTTTATATTACTTTGTGACTTATTGTCCTTAGCCTCTAGGTATATATTCCTGGTTTCCTTATACTTTTGTAGAATCTGTTCCCTATTTTTAGATGGAATGCTCTAAAATAAATAGCATGGCCTAAGGGAGGAGTTATTCTCTTCAGTCTTAACTTGCAGTTAATTGGGCCATAGTAACGTGGTTCCCAGAAACAGGATAGAATACACATCCAGGACACGGTAAATGCTGATTCTCAGAAAGGTCTCCATATTATTGTATAAGGCACTTTGATCAGATATTTCAGGACAAGCCTACTTGTTAATAATCTCAACCTTACAGTCTCCAGGGACTGGAGAAATGGCTTAGTGATAAAGTGACTGAGAACACTGTTAATCTTTCAGANTAGCACAGGCCTCTAGCACCCACATCCAGTGGCTCATAACTACCTATAACTGTTGCTTTAGGGGATTTGATGTTTTCTGGCCTCTATGAGTACCTGCACATATTCACACAAACCCACACAGAAACAAATAAAAATAAGAAAAGTAAATCTTAATCCTTTATGATNTTTATTTCTGTGTGTTAAGATTTGTTTTTCTTATTTTTATTTATGTGTGTCTATGTTTTTGTGAGCAAATGCCCTATGTGTGCAGGTGTCCACAGAGGCCAGAAGAGGGCCTTGGAGCTGCATTTGACAGTGTTTATGAGATGTCTGATGTGGGTGTTAGGAAACAATTGGGTCCTCTGGTAGAACAGCAAGTAAGTACTCTTAACCACTGAGCCATCTCTTCAGCCCCCAATACAATCAGTCTTTAATTGGTGGGGTGGGGGGCAGTAAGATGACTCANTGGGGAGAGGAACTTGCTGTCAAGTGTGACAACCTGAGTTTAATACTTGGTGCCCACATGGTAAGAGGAGATAACTGACTCCTGCAAGATGTCTTCTGACCTCCACACATGTACCATAGCATGCTCATGTGCAAGATACCTCCACCTCCACATAAATAAGTAAATGGTTAAAAAAAAAAATTGGTCCAGTGTGGTAAAAGCCTGTGTTGTGGTGTGAAAGTGAAATGTCCTTTGTAAGTTCATGTATTTAAATACTTTGCCCTTAGCTGGTGGTGCTATTTTGGAAGGATGTAGACATTTTTGGAGCTGGAGCCTCCCTAGAGGAAGTAGGTTACTGTGGGAGAGCTTGAGGTTATATAGCCCAGCCCCATTTCCTGTCTGTCCTCTGCTTCCTGACATGGTGTGCTGTTATGCCCTCCTCCCTCTCCATGGTGGACTATATATCTCTCCTCCTTATTTGTTTCTAATATTGACTTGTTAATTTAATTGTGTATGTACAAGTATGTGTATAGGTCAGAGGACAACCCTCTTGGTAAGTCAGTTCTCCTCCTCTGCCTTTTGAGTCCTGTGGATGAAACTCAGGTTGTCAGGCTCAGGCCTTTATCCAATGAACCATTTTGCCAGTCCTGTATCACTTATCTATCTACCTTTCTTTCTTTTTTAAAAAATTTACTTATTTGATGTGTGAGAATGTTTTGCTTACATGTATGTCTGTGTACCATATGTGTGCCAGGTTCCTGCTTAAGTCAGAAGAGGGTTTTGGACTAGAGTTATGGATGATTGTGTGTTACCATGTGGGTGTTAGGAATTGAACCTTGGTCCCCTGCAAGAACAAGTGCTCTTAACCTCTGAGCCATCTCTTCAGTCCTCTGTATCCCATCTTAAAAGCCAAAATAGACTCTTCCTCCCATAAATGGCTTTTAAANAACAGATTTAGTTTCATTTTATGTGTGTCTTTGTATGTATGTATGTATGTGTACCACATATGTGCCTGCAGAGGCCAGAAGGCGGCATTAGATCACCTGGAACTTGAGTTACAAGTGGTTGTAAGCTGCCTTGTGGGCACCAGGAACTAAACACTGGTCCTCTGTAAGAGCAGCAGGTGCTGTGAACCTCTGAGCCTTCTCTTAAGTGGCTTTTTGTCAGGTATTTGTCACAGGAAAGTAAGTAAGTAGTTACAGAAAAGTAATGTGCCTTTGTGAATTCTTTATATAACAATAGACTGACAGCTGGCTGGGCAGTGGTGACAGTTTCTTTAATCCCAGCACTCGGGAGGCAGAAGCAGGCAGATCTCTGTGAGTTCAAGGCCACCCTGGACTACAGAGTGAGTTCCAGGACAGCCACGACTGTTTCACAGAGAAACCCATCTCGAAAAAACAAAAAACAAATGAACAAAAAAACCCACCAGAAAGCCAAAAACAATAGGCTGACAGCACCAGAACCAGGGTTAGATGTGGTGCATGTCTATGCCCAACCAGGGTTGGGAAGTGGAGGCAGGAGGATCAGGAGTTGAGGGCCATCCTTGGTTACATAGTGAATTGAAACCCAGCCTGAGCTACATGAGATCCTGTCTCAAAAAATAAATAAGATTTATAATAGGTCATTACTGCTATTCTTTTAAAAAGAAAAGTTCTTGGTTTTTCCCCCACTCTGCTCTCATGGCATCCTTTGAAAGGCTTTTTCTGGCCATTTTATCTGAAGTAGTAGATTCTACTCTACTCCTTGTTTTTTATTTCATAACTATGTTTAAATTTTCTTCATAGCACCCAACATGTTCTGAAATGATAAAAACCAGGATTCAAAATGTNTAAGGGTTAAGACCCTTGACAGACCTCTTTTCTCTGTTACAGGTGAGCCCTGATTCTAGAGACAGCTGCTGTTGACCCTGTAGCCCTAAGGACGAAATAGCTGGCTAAACTCATTCTTAGTACAGGTGAGTGAGGGTATTTGGGCAGATGTGGGCAACCTTGGGCTAAGATACAGGGTAATTAGTTTAGGGGTTCCTTTTAGCCTTTGTACTGATATCTTACAATTACTATTTTCTAGGTGCTGGATTATTATTCTAGAGATTGGATGTGAGCCTAGGTGGCCTGCTGGCCTGGGAGGAAGATTGAGGTCATTTTCTTGGAGTTGTCATAAGAATGTTTGGGATCATTTGTCAGGAAAAAAGGCTTCCTTCCTTCTTGCTTTTGCCAGTGCTGTGGAGGAGGGTAAATCTCAGGACCTAGAACTTCTATCTTCTCATGAACTCTTCTGATGTTCTAACAGCCATTGGGGATCTTCTTGACTTCAGCCTCTTTGACCTACCAAGCCCCAGGTTAGCATAAGGAAATCTTAAGTCTTCTCTGTCCTTGCAGAATGTGATTATGAATGGGTAAGGATGAAGTGATGCAGTAGAGCTATGTGAAGTGGGCGTTGGGCAGCTCAGATAGGAAGGGAAATCACCACATTGGGAATTTATTATGCTAGCTCTCCCTTTATCTAGAGGACTCCATTTTATAGATGAAAGAATGGAGGCCCAGGAAGTGCAGATCATCTAGGAACCTATAAAGCTGATCTTAGAATCAGCTCACTGAATATCATTATGATGTGACAGACTTTTCTGTGAACTGCTTGCTAGTTTCTCTGGAATTCTGCTATTTGCCTTCCTCCCTTCTTCCCTCCTCTCTCTCTCTCTCTCTCCCCCTCCCTCCCTCCCTTCTGTCTCTTTTTAGAAAACTTAAGACAGCCCTCCTCAGAAATTCAACTTACTTGAGCCCAACAGGACAGGGAGGAGTTAAGGTCCCTTGTGATCAGTGATATGATCAGTGGGGGGATCAAAGAATGCAAGATAGGAGGACCTTAGGCAGACAGTGTGACTGGAGGAAGAAAATACCTAGAATTGAAGGGATCTCAGAAGAAGTTGGGCTGACAGGAGTTAGGGATCTAGACAGCTGGGTTGATGCTGGGAGACAGGATTTCTCTATGTAGCCCTGGCTGTCCTAGAACTTGCTCTATAGACCAGGCTGGCCTGGAACTCACAGAGATCCACCTGCCTCTGCCTCCCAAGGGCTGGGATTAAAGGCGTGCGCCACCACCGCCCAGAGATACCTGAGTTTTTAATCTTATCTTTCAACATGTGTTTTATGGCCAGTCTTTATCCCCAATTTGTAAAGTTGTTGTAACTTCCTGCTTCCTTGCTGCAATGTGTGTGTGTGTGTGTGTGTGTGTGTGTGTGTGTGTGTGTGTGTGTGCGCGCGCGCACACATGAACATGCACACTGAGGACTGAACCTGGGGTATTGCACTTGCTTCACAAGCACTCTACTACCAAGCTAAATCCCCAAACTGCTGCCATATGTGTGTATAATCATTCAGTGGTAATGTAGAGAATCAAATGAGAAATCTAAGTCAGAAAAACTTTTATGAATTAATAAGNAGCATGAGTGAAACAAAGTGGGACCTGTTTGCTACCCTACTCCCCAAAGTCAAAAGAGGGAAGGTTTTCCTTAGGGAATTTCTGCTGTAAGACTGTCCCCCTATCTTTCTCTCCCTCTTCTCCTGCAGGACCTACCCAGAGCAACATTTTATCATAGGGAAATGGATTCCAGGGCACAGATGACAGAACCATGCAACACTGGCAGTTACAGTTTGCAGCATATGCTCTGCAGAGTTAGGTTTAAAATGCACTTAGGTGACCAGACTTAAAGGCCTCTGCTTAAGGCAGCTCTTTTTAAGAACCCATTTCAGCACTAGTCAGCTCTGTACATTACTTGTTTCTTGTTGTCTCGGAAGAACAGCCTACTCCCACTCCCACTGTTAGTGAAACAAAGGATAACTGTGTTGAAGTTGCATACCTTACTGGAGATATGGTCATTCCAGTTTTCCTACTGTCTTGCTTTTTCCCCGTGGCCAGTGATTTAGGCTGTTTTGCTTTTCCCTTCTGTCTACTTGAAAGGGCACAGAGAAATACAGTGCCCATATGGTACTCTTGAATTTAGTGTTGGCAAGTTCCAGTTTTTCTTCCTACTGGAAATCTCCAGTTTTTTACTAATACCTTTCTGCCTTGGTGACCTAAAGTTCTACAGATTCTGATCTTTCCATGACTTGTGTGCCAAGCTTAGAACTTACTGCTCTATGAAAACATTTCACTATTACTTGAAAGTGTGAATGGTTCCTTGTAAAAAAATGTGTAATATACAGGTGTATGTGTAACAGTTTGTCTAGTGGTCTCTTGTTCCCAGAGCCCAACTGAAATACAGGGAAGCAAAACATTGTCATCCTTAAGTCCTTGCGTAGTACTGATTTATTCTTATTTTTATCATGTTATTACAAGTCTAGCAGTCTTGCTTTTAAACTCCTGCAGATAAAATTAACAGCAGTGAGGAGCTATGCTACATATTTATAATAGCTAGAGGTAAGAGCCGAAAGCTGACAGTAATGGAAAGGGTGAAAGAAAAATGATAATAAATTTAAAATAATAGACTGGAAGGCATTGGATATAGAGGTGGGTAACAGTTCTACAAACATCTGTGTGCTTCACTAAGATGAAGGTAGAACTTAGGGAAATAGGTAAGTTCTGTGGTTTTAGTTTATCACAAAAGTTAGCTATTTATGGGATATACTATATCACTAGGCACATTCTGAGTCTTCTATATAAATTTATTTCATTTTCATAGCAACTTGGGAGGTATGTGGTGATATTCTTGTTTTATGAATTACTGAGACTTAGAGAGGGCTTATAGGCATCGATTGGAAGAGCTAAGTTTAGACTATAGTGGAAGCTGGCTGTAGAGACCCAAGCCTTTTCTGTTATACTTGGGTTTGGGCTTCTAAACTGTTGTCCTTTTCAGCCTTTTGGATCAATAGCTCCCCTTTTTTTTACTCATCCTACTAATAGAAATTTTCTATTTTGAAGACATTCGTATTCATTTACTTAGTACTTACTGGTATTTTCTATGCACCAGGCCTGGTTTCAGGTTCTGAGATCTATCATCAGTCTATCTATCTATCAGTGAATAAAATAGTTTGATCTCATGGTTTGCATTCTAGTGGAAGAAAGCAGAAGAACGAATAAGTATGGAGAAAAATAATGTAGGATAAGGGACTACGAAGAACTACAGATTAAAGAAGGTCTGTCTGAGAAAATAAAGTTGGTGCAGAAGCTGAAGTATTGAGCTTTGTATATCTTGAATTAACATCCTAGGCACAAGAATTTAGCAAGGTCAGAAGTCCTGAAACAGAAGCATGTTAGTTGTGTTTGAAGACACTAAAGGTGGCCTTAGTGTCTAGAGAGGACGCAAGCAAGGGACATTAGACAAAGACCCCGTTAACACAAAGCAGAGAGGTAAGAGCTGGGCCTGGTGGTAAAGGACTATAGTCCTAGCTACTCCAGAGGATGACCCTGGAAGGGAAGGGATAGCATACAAAAGTCTCTTTTTTTTTTTTTTTTTTGCCTAGCATTTTTGTCTTATCTGAGTTTCCATTCTTTTGCTTTATCACCATTCCCTTTCATTTCTGCAGTTAGCTGAACCTATCAGGAGCTACCTTAGTGCATAGGGCAAGAGACAAAAGACTCTTAAGGGTATAACTGTTGGGGTCAGTTATTGTTTCTTTCTCATTGTTGAATATGTTCTTCAAAACCTAAAACCATATGACCAAAGGAGTCAGATTTATGCTAAGATTTGAGTCTTTGCTGTGACATTTATCTCTTGTGTGACTAACTTCACTGACCTGTAGCTTTCCTCATCTGCAAAGTTAGATATTATTGTGGTTATTATGATGATAATGGATGATGGAAAAATACCTGCCCTGGTAATGGGAGGAAGCAGGTCACTGGAGGTATGTCTTTGGATTGTATATTCCAGGGCTCCATATTCTAGGGCTTCACTTTTCTCTGCTTCCTGTCTGCCATGATGTAAACTGCTCTGCTCTGCCACATTTTCCTTTGCAAGATGCAACCTTAAGTCAAAAAACTTCTTCTTGGAAAGATAGAGAAAAGGCGGGGAAGGGGGACAGAGAGAAAGAAGGGAAAGGGAAGAGGCCTGGTTGTGTTCACTTATCAGTGACTAAAATAAATTCTCAAACCATGTGTTAAATAGATTTTAATAAGGGGACCGTTGCAATTCAGGTTCTGAACTTTAGTCTGACCAACCTTGGGAAAGCAGTTCATTCCTAAGTTTCACTTTCCTTAGCTGTAAAAGGAGGAACAAGGCAGAAAGCTTTAGAGAGCCCACTTTCTTGTTCTCAAGCTATATTTGTATTCTGGCTTTTGCCCTTGGTTGAGAAGATTTCATTTGAGAAGGCTTTTCTTTTCTTTGTATTTATGTGTATGTGGTGTGTATGCCAGGTGGGAACTGGCATTGGAGCTAGAGCTATAGGTGGTTGTGAGATGCCTGATGTGGGTGCTGGGAACCAAACTTTGGTCATCTGCAAGAGCAGCAAGCACTATTTACTGCAGAGTCATCTTTCTAGCCCCCATGAGAAGGTTCTTCAAGAGTTGAGTTTTAGGGGCTGGAGAGTTGACACTGGCTGCTTTTCAGAGGTCTCAGGCCTTCTTTGTCCTCTGCCCATACTAGGCACACAGTGGTGCATAGACGTTACCTGCAGGTAAAATACCTGTATAAGTTTTTTTTTTTTTTTTTTTTTTTTTTTTAAGGCTTTGTCTAGCCCTAGAATATTTAGAATCGTATTGAAACCAGTTTCAGGCACCAAGAATAGTTTTGTGGGTTTTCTTGGGGTGGGGGGGTTGTTTGTTGTTTTAGCTCTGGAAATGCCTTGGTTTCTCTGATCCAGCCCTTTTGTATAACAGATAATACAGCAGGATGGAAAGGTAGACCCAGAGTTCCACCTGTTCCTGGCAATATTAGCTTAATCTTTTAGAACCATCCTATTTTCTGAAAGAGGGGATAGTGATAATAGAGTACACATGTAGAGAAATAATACTGACGAAAAGAAAAAATGAGGATCAAGAAGTAAAGTCATTTGCACAGACCCGATTCCAGATCTCTTCTGTCTCAATCCATTGTTTTCTTCTCTGGAGTCCAGGCAGTTGCACCCACATATAGGTAGTAGCAAAGATTAGAACAGAAAGCACGTCAGCTTTCCTAACATTTCCAACAACAGCCTTCTCAAGTTCCTTGTGGTGTGTGTCAGTAACATACGCTGTACTTGTTTTAGGAAAAAAACGCTCCCTAAGAACTCCTGTTCGATTTCCTTAGGCAGGTACAAGATCCAAATGCTTTTAGAATAGCACAGCAGATTCCCTAAATTGGCCCATTTCCAGTGTGCTGCACTCTGATCTGCTGGCTGGGGTTTGTCCCTGAGTCCTCCCTACCTGTCATGTGAATTACACAGTTTTCTTTTGGTAGTTTGCCCTTTCCCTCTTAAAAAATTTTAAATTACTTTATGTGCATAGGTGCATGCATGCTATTAGAAATAAATGTGCAAAGAAAGAGACCACCACTCCAGTGAGAGTCTGAGCAGGGTGGAATTGTACTCTTGTTCAAGAGCATGTGCTGTTCACAACACAGAGAAGCAAGCACACAGAAACAGGAATTGGTTTTTATTCTGACACTGGTGGTAGGGACTGTGTCTTTTCCCCATTGCCTAGGATTCAACCTCATAGTCTTTGGAGANTGGCTGGTATTAAAAGAAAAATGCAAAGGAAATACAGAGGGAAGGAATTAACCACTTTTTGTTTGTTTTCGAGACAGTGTCTCACTATGTAGCTCTGGCAGTCCTGGAACTCACTCTGTAGACCAGGCTGGCTTCAAACTCAGAGATCTGCCTGCTTCTGCCTCCCAAGTGCTGGGATTGAAGGTGTGCACCACTACACTAGGAGTTAATAACCACTTTGTGTAAAGTGATTTTATGGAGAATGGGATTAAAACATTTGCATGAAAGTCTTACAAAGTAGGAGAGACAAAAAGATAAGAATTCCTTGTCAAAAACACAAGTTTTATAGTATTTGATAGAAAAGACTCAATATATAGCACACATGGAAGTCAGAGAACCTTTGGGAGTTGGTTCTTTCCTTTTGCCACCTAGATCTTGGAGACTGAATTTTAAGACAAGACGCCTTTACACACTGAGCTGTGTTACTAGCCCTCTTTTATTATTAACTCTTTAGATTCGCATGAGTCACATGTTCCATCTTAGCATCTTCATACATGTCACTTCATTTTGTTCTTACTGCTACTGCTCTCCTGTGCACTTCCCTTTCCCTCCTGAGTAGTATTTAATGTATGTCTACTGTGCGTTTGTGGCAGGTATTTTATTTTATTTTTATTTATTTTTCTTTTGGTTTTTCGAGACAGGGTTTCTCTGTGTAGCTTTGTGCCTTTCCTGGAACTCACTCGGTAGCCCAGGCTGGCCTCGAACTCACCAGATCCACCTGCCTCTGCCTCCCGAGTGCTGGGATTAAAGGTGTGCGCCACCACCGCCCGGCTATGGCAGGTATTTTAAATAGATTATTTCCCTAATCTTTCTAAAAACTTATTAAGCTACTAATATCTCCAGAGGGGAAAGCTAAGGCTCAGTGAAGAAAGTGAATGCAGCGGCCACATCGTGTCTAAAACAGCTCTGGTTTGAACTCTGACCTCTTGACCCTAGAGACTGAGCTTTCTGACAACCATACTACCTCCCTGGCCTCTGGCCACAGTGTTTCTGGAAGAATAGAGTATTTAAAACTGCCCAAGAAAGGGCAGGCATTGGGTAGCCTGAGAATTGGAAATACCTTCCATGCCCTTAGTTGTTTGCTCAGCTTTCCGCTATACGCTCGGTTAAACTACCTTTCTCAGAACTCAGATTTGGGTCCTAGAGATCCAAGAACCAAAAGGTCTTTGATATGGAAGAGTCTCTAGTAAAACATGGACCTGTCATTTTCAAAATTGAGAGAGGGGAATATTTTAGGCAAATAAGGCTCCCTTGTGTACCCACCACTGAAATGCAGGAAAGGAAAAAGTCTTGTCTATATCAAATTTAATATCAAGCTTAATGAGCTTCCTTCAGGGAGAGTGGGAGATGAGATCTGCCATAGATTTTAGGAATAAAATAGTTTTAGATTTAGGTAGGTCCTCAAATCTGTATTTACTTTCAAGTTGACAAAGCCATATACCTTCAGAGCCCCATAAGAAAGGGCTCTACTATTAAGTGATAGAACTAGGGGCTGTAATCCAAATCCTTAGTCACCATGGGGCCAAGTGAATTTAACCTCTCTCTGAGAGGTTCTCTCCTGAGCCTGGGACCTATCTAGTCTTTAGTTGCAGAAGGGATAGGACTTTAGCCCTAAGTTCCCATCCTTTCTGAGACCTCCTATGTTTTCATGTTCTACTTCATGTTCATTCATACTTAATTGGTAGGGGCTATTGTTGGTTGCTTGCTTGTGCCCGCCCGTTCCCTGCCCCCCCACTCCCCGTTTCTTCCCAAGACACTCTTGACTGTTCAGCAACTTTCTCTATAGATCAGGCTGGCCTTGAACTTGGAGATCTACCTGCCTCTGCCTTCTAAGTGCTGGGATTAAAGATGTGTGACACCACAGCCTGGCCGTTACTGGGGTGTTTGGTTTGGTTTGGTTTGGTATTTCGAGACTGTTTCTCTGTGTAACAGTCTTGGCATTCACTTTATAGACCAGGCTGGCTTCGAACAGAGATCCACCTGCCTCTGCTTCCCTAGTGCTGGGATTACAGGCATGCACCACCATCTTCCCACCCTTTTTTTTTTGTCTTGTTTTGTCTTGTCCTCTCTCTGTGTCTCTGTCTCTGTCTCTCTCTCTCTCTCTCTCTCTCTCTGTCTCTGTCTCTGTCTCTCATATTAAGGATGAGGTTTCAAGTCCAGGCTGGCCTCTTGCTTGCTAGGAAGCTGAGCCAGGCCTTGAACTCTATCAGCTTTGTTTGGGACTTTTTAATAGGACCTCTTTGTAATGGTATNTACTTTTAAGAGTAGGGTGGAAAGGATGGATATATTTTTGTTTCTACATTTTTTTCTCACTATCATTTGTCATAAAATGATGGAATTTTAGGATATTAGAGTCAAGGGTCCTTAACAGACAATTACATATTTACAGAAGAGCTCTTTATAGAGATTTAACACCCAGCATAGCTGCTTTCTTTGTTGTAGCTTTGCAGTAAGTCCAGTGGCTCATTTTCCCACCTTTCCAAAAGATTGTCCCTAAGGCTTTAAACCGTCTAAGTTCCAGGGCACCATTTTAATAACAACAGATACCTCAAACAGCATTCACATTTTATAATTATGAAACCTAAGCCCAGTAAAGAATTAAGAAATGTGCCTAAAGTTACACTGTATATAAGTGACAGATGCTATGACTCACACCCCAGGCCCTTTGAACATTACATATGGCTTTATGTCACTGTGCTGTTGCCCAGTAGCCACCAGTAACACTTGATTGACCTTCTTTACTTGGGCTGGGTATCAGGATTCTCTTGTCTTCTAACATCTTGTTCCTGTGAAGTAGGCAGGCCTATGGATATATGTTTCCTGACAGTGTGTAATTTAATACATAATATAACGGAGCTTGTCAACTTCTAAAATATATATGTATGTGTGTGCCATGTTATATGTTGAGGTCAGAGGACAGCTTCATGGGATTGGTTTTCTCCTTCAATTTTTTTTGTGAGTTTCAGAAATTGAACTCAAGTTGGCAGACTTGCAGGGCAAGTGCCTTTACCTGCAGCTATCTCATTTGCCCAAGTTTTTATTTTTAAACATAGTAGGCAGCTTCTTGCTCTCTCTCCAGAAGGCTACCACACTTTTTAAATAATTTATTTTTATTTAATGTGCATTGGTGTTTTGCCTGCGTGTATGTCTGTGCGAGGGTGTCGCGCCCCCTGGAACTGGAGTTACCGACAGTTGTGAGCTGCCACGTGGGTGCTGGGAATTTGACCCAGGTTCTCTGAAAGNGCAGTCAGAGCTCTTAACCACTGAGCTATCTCTCCAGCCCCTGCTACCACTTCTTTTTCTTGAAATTGTAATCCCAGCTTGCTGGGACCAACATCCACAATTTCTTTTTGGTCGTTTTGCTTTTCTGTTAGTTCATATGAAGAAGCAGAGGTGTTACATAGGGTGCCATGCAGAAGGAATGATCTTATAAGATAAGGAAAAAAGTTTGAAGGGAGCCTAAGTAAGCAGAAGGTTGGGGAAAAGGTCAGGAGGGGAAGCAAATGCTAGGGTCTGAATTTCCCTAATTAATGTAGCCCAGCTCCAAAGGCTACAAACAGGNTTCAAAGAAAAGGTTCACAGCATAGCGAAACTTAATTTAGTGCTTTTCTATCTGAGGTATATTTTCTAGGAATGGAATAAATTCACACACGAACTGTTTAGGTCATGCTCCTTTATTCTTCTGCTATAGCTCTAATTCTCTATAGCTCTAATTCTTCCTAGTTCTAATTCCTTCTAAGTTCTAATTCTTTCTAGTTCCAATTCTCTCTATACTACTCTGTTCCAATTCTCCACAGCTTATATACACATTCAACAGCAAAACTTTTTGCAATAAAAAAAGTCACAAAAACTGACGGGAGTGAATAACCATGGCAACACCTGGCTTCAAGGTCCCTTTTGTATAGACTGTGACCTGAGGCTGCAGGCACAGTGCCTGGTAAGACAGGCTGCTGAGAGATCTCCACAGGGAGTCAAAGTCAGGTCTTTATTGGCCAGACTTGGCAAGCGAATAATTGGCATAGTATTTTAGGTTGCTTTTTGTTAATAACCTTGGTTAGATATCTGCCAACTCTGTAAAGTTTTTAACTTATGATCTGTTTACAGAAACATTCAGTCTAGTTAGAAACTGCTCTGAGGTTTCACATCAGCAAAATGTATGTAGCTTGTCTTAGATTGGGGAGAAATTGTTCTCTTATGTTAGTCTGAGTTAAAGGAACAAAGCAGGCTTTTAAGTGTATTACAATCCTTGGGACAATAGGTCTAGTTATGAAGCATATTCTAGTATATTTTCTATGTATCAAAATTATGCAGCTTAGTGAGAAGTCATCTTCCTGACCATCCATAGATATGTGTGCCTATAAGATTGAGATGCAATCATGAGATTACATATACATATCATACGAGATTACACATTTTAGTGCAGGTATTGGGGAGATACCATAGCTGTTTTTGCACATGTGAAATTACAGACAGGAGCAACAGTTTTCAGAGTCGGTGGTCCGGTTGGTCTTGCTTGAATGGGATTCTCCTCCATCAGAGAATTGTTCATCTGGTGGATTGACGTCTGAATTATCAATTGCTATTGCGGGATTTGTGACACCTAATGTCTTAAAGTCTCCTCCTAAGTTAAATAACTTTTTCTGGAGATGTGTCAAGTTTTGTTTAACTCATTAGTGTGAAAATCAGCAGAGTCAAGATTTCTAAATTAGGTCCAAAATTAGTTGATACCTTCTTGAAAATGTAACCTGGAATAATCTTTCTTCTGGGGCCTGGAGGTTGGGTACCATGTGTAACTGGCATTTACTAGGTTCTAGGGATCTGAACTCTGGGCCTCTTTCTTCCTTAGGAAGTACTTTAGTTACTGAGTCATGTCTCCAGCCCTGGAGAAATAACTTGATTTCCTTTCCCAGGTTTTCTTTTCTCATAGTCTCTGGCTCGTAATTCTCTACATACTGTCTCTCTTTAGTTGTCAACCCACATTGGTTGGAAAGAGCAACTAGGGTCTTTTGCCAAATTTTCTTACATTAGCTTTTTATTTGGTCTTTGTTATGGGAACATACTGTTTTATTTTAGTCATTGTCTTAGAACAACCACTTTGTGCAAAGATAGTAAGTTGCTAGTTTTCTACTCTTATTCATGCTACCCCCACACTTAAACTAGCAGCTTGCTCTAACACTCTAGCTGATGTGCAGAATTGTTTGAAGCCTGACTCCATTCTTAACTTCCACAGAAGCAGTGTGGAAGAGAACTGAGATTTGAAGTTGACTAAGTCTGGGTTTGAGAACTAGGAAAACTTCTCAAATGTTCCTTCTAGAATAGCCTCTCCCTTTTCCCTAGTTAGTTACTGTTGCTGGATTCTAACTCCTTCTCACCCCCTCCCTGAGAGAGCTGTTAGAATCCAGCAACAAGTTACCAACTAATATTAGATGAGGGTCTTTGTATACCCAGTGCTTTGAGTTAATTTTTAAAAAATTTCTTTATTAGCATATACTATATATAACATTGAGTTTTATGACATTTTCATGAATGTATATAATAATATATTTGATCATATTCGTGTACCATCACTATTTTGTTTCCTTCGTACTTTTGCTGATTTCCCTCTTAAGTATTTTTCCTACCCCAACCTGATTGTTGAATCAGTGAATTTAAGTAGGGTTACTACAGGAGGATATTTAGAGTACAAGCAACAGAAGTGTGGCTACACCACTGAAGAAAATGTAGATTTAAAAAAAAAAAGCAATTATATAGATTTGTGTGTGCATGTATTTATATTACACACACACACACACACACACACACACAGTATAATATTACATATAAACACCCGGAGAGGAGTCTACTGTATAGTTGTTGCTCTGATCCCCCTCTTCCTTTTTGCGATGTAAATTTGAGGATTTGACTTATGCTTTTCCCATCAGAGCCCTAATAGCCTCATAGCCATTTGGAAACATGGCTTGATTATATCTGCTCACATCAAAATATTTCTGATGATTGAACAGTAGTAATCCAGGTGGCACTATGCCACCTGGAGAGAACAGGACGAGAAATGATTATCAGGTGCATGGGAGCTGTTAGATCTACAACTGGAAATGCTCCACAAATCAACTAAAAAAGATTTCTAAGACGGGATTTAGGGTGGGGGGAGTGCTAGTATTTTCTGGGGTTTAGGATTTTCAATTCTTAGTGGAATAAACATATCTTCCTCTGTTCTGCTAGCCAGCTCCAAAATCACCACACAGAGACTTACTAATTATGAGTACTTGACCGATAGCTTAGGGTTGCCCCACTAGTTCTTAAATTAACCTATTTTTATTAATTTACTTTCTGCCTTGTGGCTTTCTTACCTTTACTCTGTACTGCCCATGCTGCTTTTCTGCTTCCTCCATTTCTGGCTGGCGACTCCTCATGACTGTCCTTCTTCCCAGCATTCTCTCTGCCCTGAAAATTTTGCCTAGCTGTTGGCCGTTCAGCTTTTTATTAAACCAATCACAGTAAAATATCTTCACATAGTGTAAAGGAATATTCCACAACATAAACAGGTGCACATTTTTCCATGTACTTGTATAAAAGAGTGAATTAACAAGTGTTCAAATGTTGCTGAGGCTGCTTGGAGGCCACCTCTGCCATTCTGGATATCCTCTCAGGTGTCTAAACAAGGTTATTATAGTTTGATAGAAAGACCTCTGTCTTTAGAAGTACACTGTTAAAAAAAAGTTTCCTGCCTGTAGTTTACTAATTGTGTTCCTAGGTTAGTTCTTTTCCTCTTAAGAGCATCAGTTTTTACCTCTAATAATAATAGTACTAATAGTAATAATGATAACTGCTTTTGAGATTGTTACAGTTTTTCTATAGGAAGGTGTGGTGGTGGATCCTTCCCTGCCTCCCCAGTGACNTGATGGTTTGGTTCTCTAGCTGATGGCACTATTGAGGTGCTTAGACCATGAAGGTCTAACAACTTCATCAATGGGTTAAATGTACGGATAGGTTCATATTAAATGGGCTTTTAGGAAGAGGCCTAGAAGATGTAGGTCACTGAAGACATGATTTTGAAGGATAAATCTGGCTCCTCTTTCTTCTGCTTCCTAGCTGCCATGAGGTGAGCAGCTTCATTTGTCACAGGCCGGTAGCAATAGAGCTAGTTAGCCATAGACTGAAACCATAGACCAAAATAAATCTTTGCTCCCTTAGTTGACTTTCTCAGGTGATCTGTCATTGTGACATTATATAAACTAACAGATTAGTATGAGAGTTCAAAATACTTTTGGCAAATATCATAATCTATGAAACTTGCTTAAGTAAAGGCTAAGGCAAGCTGATCTGTTTGTGTTAGCTCTTTGAAGATTCCAGGAGATGACAGTAGTCTGTTCTTCTCTAACCACTGTTATCCTAAGAAATACTGGGTCTCATTTTCCTTCTCAGTTTCATGCCCCAGAGGTATTGGACGAAAAAAATGAGCCCCTCAGGTCAGGTTCTATCACACCATTTGTCATACATGAGTAAGCAGGACTGTTATCTGGAAGATATCAAGGGCAGGGCAGGTGGCTCAGGAAGCAGCAACCGATGAACAAAAGGCTTTCTCTCTGTTCCCAATAAATTGGTCCTTGGAGATCCTAGCTTTGAAATTCTAATTGACACGGGAGGAAAAGATTCATTAGGCCCCGGACTCCTTAAAATGCTCTGCTGCTCACCTTCAATTTATTCTTGGCAGTTCATCAGAAGGAATTAAGAAACCGACAGTCTGTGATGCTGCTGACAGCANAGTCCTATGTGCTTCGTAGTATTGGGGGCTGTGAGTGTTGGTTGTGCCTCCTACATTCTGTGGAATAAACATATGGTTTGAGAAGCACATCATTCCTGGTACTTGGTGAGTCTAAATCTCATGTACCTTTAGCACTGAAAGGACCTTCTGAGATCATAAGTGATAACTCTTTTACAGATGGTCCAAAGAATGACTGGAGTCTGCTCTAAAGATCACCAAGCACTTTAATAGTGAAATTACAGTTCACATAGCCTGACTTTGGGCCAAGAATATTTCCCTTGAATCTAGTTTGAATTTTTAGAATTAGAATGTCATTTATTCAATTATAAAACATAAAGTTTATTTAATTTTTGGGGGAAAAGGTGTTTTGCCTTCATGGTGCTTGAGGAGACCAGAAGAGGGCATTGAATTCCCTCGATTGGAATTACAGACAGTTGGGAGCTACCATGTGGGTACTGGGAATTGAACCCAGGTCTTCTGGAAAAACAACCAATGCTTTTAACCACTGAGCCATCTCTCCAGCTCTTAAAATATAATACACATTTTGTGTGCCAAGATTCTGTGATAAAATAAGCATGGGGTTGGGGGAGGGTAGAAGGGAGTCATGTACCTTTCCCATATTAGAGATTAGAAAGACCACCACACGGTGGACTGAAGAAATAACTCACTTGGTAAAGTGCTTGCCATGTAAGTATGAGGACCCCAAGTTCAGTCCCCCAAACCAATGTTTTTTTTT
>LZPO01044414.1:30133-47575 GCA_001675575.1 Neotoma lepida | reverse complement strand
AAGACAGGGTTTCTCTGTGTAGCTTTGGCGGTGCCTTTCCTGGAACTCACTCGGTAGCCCAGGCTGGCCTTGAACTCACAGAGATCCGCCTGCCTCTGCCTCCCAAGTGCTGGGATTAAAGGCGTGAGCCACCACCGCCCGGCTTGGGTTTTTATTATTAAGACCAATTAGAATTTTGAGCTACAGCAGTCAGTACTCTTTAACTGCTGTGCCATCTCTCCGGCCCCCTGACTTAAATTTCCTTGAAAATTACATTCATTCATTCAGTCAGTCAGTCTGTTGTGCACATTGGGAGTTTAGAGGACAGCATTTGAGAACTGATTCTCTTCCTCTGCTGTAAATGTCCTATGGATCTAACAAACTCAGTCTTCAGGGTTGGTGGCAAGTGCCATTAACAGCAGAGTCATCTCACTGGCCCGTTGGGTACTATCTCTGGCTATAGCAGAATATCTTAATTCTGCTTGGCAGTTGAAGATCCTGAGGCCTAGCAAGTATGAGGGACCATGGCCAAGATCATAAATTGACTGGACTAGATTTGGAACTCAGTCCTACTTGACTCCAAAGTTTATGCTGTTTTTGCTATTTCATGTTTTGTCTTTGAGGAAAAGCAAAACTAACAACAATAACAAAAACTGGGTTCCCAAAAAGGCTTTTTTTATTTTTCTCTTTGAGGCAAGGTCTTAAATTAACTATGTAGCCCTGGCTGGCCTGGAACTCACTGCTTAGACCAGGCTAGACTCGACTTCAGCAATAACCTGCTTTTGCCCTCCAAGTGCTGAGATTAAAGACTCGTGCCACCAGGTCTGGTGAAAGAAGGCTTCTTGACAACCACGAGAGCAGTCTCTACTTGATTTCTCAGCAAGGCCAGTATAGGAAACACTCAAAAATGGTTGTTGAATGTGAGGGATAGAAATTGGGCAGTAATAGAAATAGGTGTAATCCTGTATCTTTTCATAATTTGTTACAGATACAACAGAGCACTTTGAAATTGATTAGCCTATTTATCACTATACAGATCTGAAAAGATAATCAGGGAGATGCTGTTTCCAGAATAAGGGTGTTATTGTTTGTAGAAATCACATGACTTGTTTCAGGTCACATGAACAGCCAAGCCAATGTAGAGCCTTATGGGTCCACAGCCAGTTCAGCTTGCACTTTCATGCCTCTAGAATCCTTTTGTAGTTGGCTAGATGAGAGCTGGGGGTTTCCTATGAGAGTGGGAATTGTCAGTCCTACTTGGGAAATTAGTCCTGTCTGGCCAGTAATGAGTGTCTGGCAGTGTTAATGAGTGGGGGCCTGACGAGTTTAATGAGATTAATAGATATTTTGTCATCCATGGCTGCCTGATAACCAGGATCTCTGAACTAAGGAGTCCCTAGACACTGATCCATCTAGTTGCTTGGCTTTCTCCAGAGATAGGCTCCTATCACTGACAGCTATTTACTACTTGCTGTCCTAGGGTTGTCTGAGGTCAAAGGCAGGAGAATGAAACCAGAAGTAACCCAGCATGATTGGCTAAAACTGACTAAGCAGCATTGGGGCAACAAGACCAAGAGTAGCAGCTCCTCCTTAGAGGGGAACATTCCCCAAGGAATAGGTCCATTGTTGGGCAACCCCAAGGAACAGGTCCATTGCTGGGCAGGTTTAAGCACTAGATCTCATTTAATCTGAGAGGCAGAATTGGAAGCTTAATGAGGGAGGCATGGCAGAGTCAGGTTTACAGTGGACGAACCTAGACTGGAGAATGTCAGGTCCCCTCACTAGCTGTTTGACCTTACACAAATCATATAACTTTGAAAAATCTTCAGGCTTTAAAAGGGATGGGGGGGATGACTAGCAATGATACTGCTTTAGTCCTTTTATGATTCTATGATGAAAAGTGATATTTTATGAACAAAAAATTTATTTCTTCAAGTTCTAGAGTCCAAAATGAAGGTATCTGGTNAGTGTGCCTGTGGTTCCAGGACAAGTCTTTTGTTCTGTTCTTACCTTTGTGGGGGAAGGGAAAGGTAGTTCTAAGAGGCTCTTTATATTATGAAGGTACTAAAACCCATTTTTGCAGAGTTGACTCTTATGACCTAATCACCTTCTAAAGACTCCATTGCCTTCTGCCCTTAGATAACCTTGGGGATACCTGAGTTCTTTCTAAAAGTTTTTTCTACAATTTGCTATCAGTGATAAAGATAACCATTTCTGGAGAAAGGTAAGCGGTTTGCCCCTAAGTATCTACTGCCTCCTTGGCTCAGCTGTTCTTGGTTACCAAGCAGCTAGGGATGGACAGAGGCCTGGTGATCTCTAAGGTACTGTGTTTGTACATTGGGAATTAGGTTTCAACATAGACTTTAAAGGAAGAATGAGATTCTAAATGCAGAGCCTCACAGGCCTCCATGCAATTCACAAAGTCCTGTAGAAGAGGGGAAAGACAAGGAGAGAGTGTGTGTGTGATTCAGATGATTATTCTTGCCCTAGAAACTATTACCTCAGGAATTTTTACACACAAAATCTGGCCCCTGTGGATGCCTGGTTTTTTTTTTTGTTGTTGTTTGTTTTTTGTTTTTCAGTCAGATCTGAATTCCAGTTGTGGCTTTGCTTTGTTAACTAATTACTTTTGTTATGCCCAGATTGCAGGGACCCTCAAAAGACCACCACAGAGACCGGAGACCAAATCCCATATGTAAGAACAAAGAGCCTTTATTTTCAAGCTCTGGGGCTTGGTCTGTCTGTCCCACGGCAGCCGTGAGAACAGAGAGCCCAGAGCCCAGACAGGATGAGGTTTTTATCATAGCAATGGTTGGGGTAAGCTGATTTCCAGGGTTCGGGACCCTGATTGGCTTACAATTGTCTAGGGGTATCTGCAAAACAAAAATAGGTATGTGCTAGACTCAAGGACATCTGGCCACCTTATCTAGTGGTTGGAATGTTTGGGATGTCAGGTACTTCCCCATCCCTGGTGGATCCCTGGGTGGGTCAGAGTTTATGGCTTTTCCTGGATCTGGGTATTGCCTGCCAGTAAGCCTGTCACAGAAGCTGTGTCTGGGCCCCTAATCCTGTCATGGCAGCTGTGTGGTCAAGCTCTTTTGGGGCCCCTCCACAACTTTGTCTCATTTTCCTATTTAAAATAAATCCTTATGTGAAGATTAAATGAGAAGAGATGTATGAAGCACTGGTACTCAGAATCAAAGGCTCTTTTTACTGCAATGGATTCTGGGCAGATTCTCAATTACCCAAAATTTAGGAGTTGGAAGTACTTTTTAAAAGGATGTTTTTGTATGTTTGCAAAGCTCTTTGGTTTTTTTTTCTAGTGTTGGCTTTTGTGTTCTAGAACATAGTTTCTGTCTGAAATGTTTGAACTTGGGAAAACGGTTTGTTTTTTGCCAAATTTCTGTTCTTACTAACTTGGAGAAGCTGGTCCGTCCCTTTGCGCTGTAATTGCATTTTAAAACTATTGTCCCTGGTGAGGTTTAATTAGTTTAAGGCTCAAGCTCTTAAGCATTTGTTTATCTAGCAAGGCCCCCCTCTAGTTTTCCTGTAGCATAGCAGTGTTTTTGAGATGCTGTCTTTGTTTTCTGCTCCATGCTTTCCTGGATGCTCATCTCACTTAAAGGAAAAATAGAATACAAAAATCCTGATCTTGTGGGGTTATGATAGCCCATCCCTGTAGTTTTAGCATTCAGGAAGTGGGAGTAGGGAGATAAATTCAAGGCCAGCTTAAGCTATATGAGACTCTATCTTTAAAGGGAGGCAGGGTGGGGGTGGAGTGGAGAGGGAGAGAGGATATTGAAGGGCACAGGCAAAAAACAGTAACAACAAAAAACTAGACTTAGAGCTAGAGGACACCTCAAACCCTGGGGTAATCTTTAATCTTGGCTGTTCTGTTTATGAACCATGGTATCCTGGCCAGATTCTTCTCCATTTTTTGCCTCAGTAAGAATATCAGCAGAGTTCCTGCTAATCTGACATTACACATATCTCTAATAACAAATGTGGTTGTTGTATGACCTCTGTCCTCCCCAGGTCCACCATCCACCTCTTCTCAGCTTATTAGTAAGCATAAAAACCTCTAGAGTTGTTGGTACCTTGCTCTCATTTACACAATTTATAAAGCAAAGTTTGGCTGGCAGTGAGGAGTAGCTTACCAAGTTAGGTACTTTTTGCTGAAAAGAATATTGATATTTTTAGGATCCCTACTCTGAGATACATGGGAATCTTGAGAAATCCAGGAAGAGGCTAGATGTAGTGGCACATGCTGGTGATCCCAGCACTTGAGAAGCAGGAGGGTCAAGAATTTAAGGTCATCATCCTTGGCTATATAGCAAGTTCTAGGCCATCCTTAGTTACATGCTATTTTGTCTTTTAAACAAGGTGGGGAGAATAAACGAGGAAAAGATAAAATAGGGCTGTTTATGAAGTTGGGGCTGTTGGTTTGTGAGGGTGGGCATTTGGACCAGACTAGAAAACCAGGCCTGAAAGCTAGGGAGTATGGCATACACCTGTAGTACCATTCAGATGTTCTGCAACTCCCTAGACTTGTGTCTGCCCTCTTGGGCTTAGGGAGTCTACAGAGTAGCCTACAGCCTACATGCCAAAGCATCATGCAAGACTTAAAAATCAACTGGGAGGATATATACAGATTGGGAGTTTGGGATTTNGGTACCAGAGTATGTTCCATTTAGCAGCCACATGCATATACTTTCTGTATTGTCTCTACAGATCAGAACAGGNTTGTCACCCTGTTAACTCTTCTTGGTATCCTAAGAATGTGCCCCAGTCTGATCNTGACTCATCTAGAATGGTCCCACTAGTGGTGGTGTTAATAGAATAGACAAATACATATGGTTGTACTAATATTTGGTCTTGTAAAGGCCTCCACAGTTTGCAAAGTTCTTTTATATTTATTGTCCTAAAGCTCAAATGAGGAAAGAAAAGATTGGCAGAGCCAACCCCGAAAGACGGTTCGCTAGCAAACCAGTGAGTGCTGATCCCTCCACAGTGCTTCCCAAGGGTGCTCAGTGAATGCTTCCTGTTCAGTTGTGTTAGAGGCTCATAACAGTCTTAGAGAATCCACTATTGTCTTGTCCTGGCCAGGTACATGGCAGAGCCAGCAGCCATTACATCTGAACTATCATCTCTCCCTTTCTCCTTTCTCAATCCACACCCTGGGCCTGGTTGTCTCTCTCCTGCCAAGCAAACAGTCATCTAGTGTCACATAGGCACCTTACAGAGTTTCTTTGTTTGTGGATGGACAAGGAATTAACCTTTGAATTACTTAACATCCAGGTAGGAGGATTGTAACTGAAAAATGGGGAGCAGTAAACATTTCCTGTTGTTTATGGAGAGTGTATTGTGTGTGTTCGTGGGTATCTCCTTGTGTCCTTCACTGGTTTATAAATGGTGGTGTAAAAGTAAACAGTATCAAGAGCCTATCTTGTCCAAGTCTGTTCTATAGCTCTCACCAGCCTCTTCATTAGTAGAAGTGAGATAAGCTCTGAGCCCTTGCTTTAGGATAGTACAAAAAGATAACACATTTCTTCAGCTTGCATTCCTACTTAATTCTCTGAAAAGAAGCTCCTACCCCCCAGTATTAGGCAGAATAAACAGGCAGGCTGATGAAGGTTTTTATACATTTTGCTTAGAGACTATTTAGTACCTTCTGAAACTGCCCTAAGAGATAAGATTGGAGTTGCACGATGAACACAGGGCCAGTAAGTACAAATGCCAAGACCAGACCGCAAACCTTGCCTGCCTCAATTAATATNCTTTTCCCTTTTTCTTGGGGCAACTGTTCTGCAGAAGGGCTCTGTGGGGTAACATAGATTTTTTTAAAGACAGAGTCTTTCTGGTTGGCCTAAAATTTACTATGTAGGCCAGGTTGGCCTTGAACTCACCTTCCTCTGCCTCCTGAGTGCTGGGATTAAAGGCATGCTCTGTTGTGGCCAACAGGACATAAATTTTAAAAAGTCAAGTTAGGGGCATGCACTTGTAATATCAGTGCTAGAGGAAACAGAGTTAGGCTTGCTGGCTATCGAGGTCAGCGTACTTAGTAAAGATTGAAGAACAGTCTCACAAGACAAAACAACAAGCAGGTAGGTGGACTGCACCTGAGGCGTGATACCTCAGTTTGTCTACTGACCTGTGTGTAGACACACTTACAAGAGTAGTTGCAAACTATAAGTTTATAAGTTTTTAAGCTGAACTGATTTTGAGTCAGTATAAAATGAATAACTAATAAATTCTAAAGACCATTCTCAGGTAAATTCATTATCTTGACTATTTAAATTGGCTTTAACTCTACGAAGCAGTGATGGAGCTGATAAACATGGTCTTTAAAAGTGTTTAAATGCCTCTTATTAGCAAGTTAACAGTCTTAACAAAAAACAATTTTTAGCAGAGTCTCAGTTTCTGGTAAAATAATCTATGTTCACCCATGAGTTTGGGACTACTCAGTATTATATGCTACCCTTAGCCTATGGAAGCCTGTGGAAGCACACTTTTTGTAGAGTGGCTGGCTTTCGACTTTCTTTAGACTTTACTGACTGGGTTAGTAAAGATGAGGTACATCTAGATCAGAAAGACTAAGCAATTTTTTGTAGTGGCGACTGTTCTCTAGCAAAAATCTCTTGAAATTACCATGTGTCCTTTTCGTTACAGTTCTGCATTGAAGGAACAGAAAAAAAAAACTGTAGAAAATCATTAAATTTAGTTTTTAAGTGGGGTAACATTTGTGATAAATATTTTAAAAGATACAGGGTTAAAAAATATGGAGTTGGGGCTGGAGANATGGCTCAGCAGTTAAGAGCCCTTGCTGTTCTTCCAGAGGACCCGGGTTCTATTCCCAGCACCCACATGGCAGCTCACAACTCTATAATTTGTTTCCTGCTGAAAAANACCAGTGCACATAAAATAAATAATTTCAAAAAAAATAGAGTGAAGAGACAGACTGGTTAATCCCAGCCTTGCTGTTGACCTTCCAAGGTTTTTCCCTTATGCACTGTCATGTGAGTACCAAACAAGGGAACATTGTAAAGCACCTAGTATAAGATTAGCAGGAACCCTTGATAACGTAACAAGAAAACAGGATGCAGGAACAGGGAGGATATGTACNGTAGGGGTGAGAATGTGTAGAAAGGCAAGGAGCAATCCAGGTTAGTCAGGATATGGGCCATGAACATTCCCCGAGCCTCACCTGGGGATCCAGTTTCATATTGGCATTATCTTTTCAGGTGGACACCATGTCCTTGAAGATTCAGACCAGCAATGTAACCAATAAGAATGACCCGAAGTCCATCAACTCTCGGGTCTTCATTGGAAACCTAAACACAGCTGTGGTAAAGAAGTCAGATGTGGAAACCATCTTTTCCAAATATGGCCGTGTGGCAGGCTGTTCTGTGCACAAAGGCTATGCCTTTGTCCAGTATGCCAATGAACGTCATGCCCGGGCAGCTGTACTGGGAGAAAATGGACGGGTGCTGGCTGGACAGACTCTGGGTAAGTTAACCTCTTCTGTCCTCTTGAGTAGTCTGGGAGTTTATGACTTCAACAGATATATATATTTGTAATTCTTAAATGATTGCCTATTGGGGATGGTTATAGAGGCCTTTTTTTCTCCTGCCCTTGCTTTCCCAGTGCCTCTCTTTTAAAAACTTATTTGTGTTTCTGAACATGGTGGCATGTACCTTTAGTCCCAGCACTTGGGAGGCAGAGGCAAGTGGATCTCTGAGAGTTCAGCCTAGTCTACAGAGAGGGTTCCAGAAGAAAAAGAAAGTCGTTTGTATACACAGACGTGTACATGTAAACCATGGTTCCTGTGTAGAGGTCAGAGGACATCTTATGGAGTTGGTTCTCTTTCCACCTTTATGTGAGTTCTAAGAATCAGAGTCAGGTCATCAAGCTTACTAGGCAAACATCTTTCCCCCTGGTTTTCATAGCCTCTTTTTTTCTCCCCTTAAATTAAAAAAAATTTTTTTTATTTTGAGTTTTTTTTCCTTTCCCCAACTCTTCCCAGTCTTGCCCACCCATCTAACATTTCTCTCTCTCTTTCTCTCAAAAAAAGAAAGAAATGAATAAAAACAAGAAAAATCACATAGCAAAAAAGAGAGATAAAAATGCCAAACAAAATGAAACAAAATGAAACAAAAAGCTCTCCTCCATAAAAAACAAACAGAAACCCCTGGGTTTAGTTTTGTGTTGGTTAGCTGTGCGTGGGCATGGGGCCTGCCCTGGTATGTGATTGATAGACCCACTGTCACTGCATTGGAGAAAACTGATTTTCCTTTTGCTGGCAGATACCAGTTGCAGATAGCTTCTTGTATGGGGGTAGGGCCCTTTGTCCACTGAACCCCTTTTAGTGTTGCAGCCCAGTTGAGCTTGCACCTGTGTAGGTCCTATGTGTGCTGCCATAGGACCTACACAGGTGTGCTCTGAGTTCATATGTGCGTGAGTCCTGTTGTGTCTGGAAGACACTGTTTGGAGTCATCCATCACCTCTGATTCTCACAGTCTTTTCCACCTCCTCTTCTGCATAGATCCCTGTGCCTTGAAGGGAGTGGTTTGATGAAGACATCCTATTTAGAACTGATTGCTGCAAAGTCTTACGTTGTTCAGTTCTGGGTCTCTGTGTTAATTCCTGTCTCTTGCAAGAAGAAGCTTCTCAGATATGGGTTGAGCAGTGCACGCACTGATCTACCCTCNTAGCCTCTTAATAACAAGCTTTATGGTTCCAGTTAAAATCCAGATTCCCCATAGAAAGGGAACAAAATGGACTAGTATAGCCTGTTACCTCAGTCTGTAGAAGATATGGATTAGAACCCTTTCTGGAAGCTATGAGGAGCTGCGAACACAAGGNCGAAAGGGAAGATGTGTACTCTTGGCTTTATTGTTACACATACATATGAAATGACTGTTGGTGTCTACTTTACAGTGTTTTTATGTATGTGCGCGTGCATGTATGCTTGCTTGCTCACATCTTTATGCTTTAGAAGGTATATCTATATGTATATATTAGTGAATATTAGATATGCAGATGTGATTGAATGTGTAGAGAATGTGTGAGCACGTACTTTTGCATTTATATGTATAATGTGTGTGAGAATATTTGTGAATGTGGGAGCAGATGTGCTTATAATTTTTTTTTACTGAGTATTTCTGATCCTATAGGCTAAGCAGTGTGCTAGACATAAAGATGTTTAGTGTAATGCCCATGAGTATTCATTGGCTTCTTTGCCTATAAGCAGTCTGACTATACTTGAGTATAGATGTTATCTATGTATCTGACTTTCTTACCTGGATATTGAGGATGTGTATGTGTTTATATATACCTGATTTATATGAATGTACTTGAAACTATATATTTATATGGTATGTGAAGACTTACGTATGTGTCTGAATGTATATGAATATGCAACCAGGCATATCCATGTGATGTACTGGTATTCCTCTAATGTTTGAAAATTAAATGTCTGAAGACCTTTGGCTACCTCAGCTCGATGTGTGCGCTTTGTAAATACATGGCAGCACAGTGGTGATGTGTATGGGCACACTGCTGTCGCGTCAGTTCCAACTCTCCTGCTTCTTTCCACACAGACATCAACATGGCCGGAGAGCCCAAGCCCAATAGACCCAAGGGGCTAAAGAGAGCAGCAACTGCCATATACAGGTGAGGCTCTATGTCTGTTTTTCTGTCTGCATTGGTTGGGTCCCTCTTTTCACAGAGGGCGTAAATACTGATAGTGACAGTGTGCTGAGCTTAGAATTTAGGAAGACATTGGGAGATGAGGACCTGTGGAGAAGTGGGCTGAGTGGCCATCTCCCTTTGTTTTCCCAGTGGCTACAGCTTTGACTATGATTACTATCAAGACTACTTCTGTGCCAGGTGAGCAGGGAAGGGTTGTGTCTAGGCATTAAAGAGCCAAACTGGAAGGCTCTTAAGAGATTGCTGGTATAGCTCACCAAGTCCTCCGATTGGGCACTGAAGCACAGAATTGGGAATGGGTCTCTGCTTCAAAGTTGCTCCACAAATCAGGGACAGAGCTAGGACTAGGGTCCCATTTTGTAGTGCTCAGGGCAGAGCACTCACTGTCACACCGACTGTCACACTGACTCTGACATTCTGACTGCCTTGCCTCGTCCTAGTCCTGTAGTCCTAGTCCTATAGTCTTTCTAGTCCATTAGTGTAGGGGAGCGTATAGCTAAAGGACGGACGCACCTGGGCAGCTGCTGTACAAAAGCAGGCACAGTGCTTTCACAGGTAGTTCTTGAGCCCTTAAACTCTTAGAGTTCAATCTCTTTGTCTCTGTAAGGTGCTCACAGCCAGAAAGGAAGCCTACAGATAGATAGTTTGGTCTGACCCTTATGACTAAGAGGTCACAGTTATTTGGAGGCCTGAATTAGTCCCTGGTGGGTTGTGATCTGCCTTCTATCCCCAGTCCTACCTAGACTTCAACCTTGAAGTCTATGTCAGAGGCCCCAGCCACATATGTTTGTTGAGAACAGTTTTACAAACTCGTTATCCTCCTAACATCTGCCTGTTGAGTGCAGTGATTACAAGACTAGCCACAATGCCAGCTCCTGGTCATGTGCTTGACTAGAAGTTGTGGTAAAGATTAAATCAAAACCTCTCCTTCCTTCTCCAGACAGCCCAGGGAAAACAACTTTTCTGAACCATTTTCTTTGCTGTAAGTGTTTTCAGGAAATAATGTGATACAGTGGAAAGTGTCATAACCTGGAAGTCAGAAGACTTGCATGCTAATCTTAGTCTTGCCACCGAATGTATTATCTTTCTTTGGGCAAATTCTCCTTCTACTAGTCAGTGAGATAGGTTTATAGCAAATGGTCGCTCAGGACTCCTGAAGCTCTTTCGATTCTATGGTTCAGTGATTTCTGCCCAGGGTCAGAGCCATCACCTCCCCTTGTGGGTCTAAATGAAGGATCAGGGATTCAGTTCATTCCCAGAGACTGAATACTAGCTGCCACCAACTACAGGACTCTGAACAGGAACACAAAGAAATGGGACTTTGAGTTTCCTAGTGATGGCAGGTAC
The DNA here is from genome assembly GCA_001675575.1 of Neotoma lepida. Taxonomy (NCBI): domain Eukaryota; kingdom Metazoa; phylum Chordata; class Mammalia; order Rodentia; family Cricetidae; genus Neotoma; species Neotoma lepida. Next base: position 36,541 of record LZPO01044414.1, on the reverse strand, counting down.
TCATCCAAAAAGTAGTTCCAGAGTATATCCCTGACCAAGTCTGTGGTTCCCTTCAGAACCATGGTCATAGTAGATGTGGGAGAGTTCCCTACTCAACCTTCAGAGTTTGTCTCTTGTCAGGAAGAGACGCCCTTCTGGAGAGGGCCAGGTTATGTTAGAGTGACAGCACACAGTCTGGGAACTTTGGGTCTAATTTAGTGCCCACCCTTGAAATATTGTTGAGCACTTGGCCTATATCTCTGAAGAAAAAAGGTGTTGAAGTGGTCCACAAGAAAAAAGGGGCTTAGAGTCTGAGGCCATGGGTTCCTCGATTGAGTGTGTCAGTCCCCTAGTACCCAGCTTTGCTTGTCATACCTTCTCAAGTGTTTTTTAACCAGGTTCTCATGCTCCTACCCTTACTGCACACTCAGGTAGACAGTGAACTTGGACAGGCCTCCTCATTAAGTAGATGGGAAAACCAAGGCTCAAGAGTTGGCCACCTATTTTCAAACCTCTCTGTTTCCAGGTGGGGATTTATGCTGTTTTGACATTTACAAATTGATCAAAGGTTGAGGTGGCAGTTATCTGAGTAGAAGACAGGACTGGATGTCAGTAACCTCAGGAAAGGCTCCTTTCTGAGACTGGGCTGTTTGTTCTTATACTGCTTCTCCTGGCATGGCTTGGGATAAGGTGCAAATAGTAAGGCTTTCTTTAGCATTTAGGATCCCTTGTCATACCAGGGCTTGTTGGAAGCAGACACTTCTTCCATGGCCCTTTCAGGTAAAGCTAGTGTTGTAGTGCCTCCTGGTGGTCACAGGCCATGCTGCAGCCTCTGGTCTATTTGCCTTTGCAGGCTGTTTGATTATCGAGGCCGCCTTTCTCCAGTGCCTGTGCCCAGGGCAGTCCCAGTGAAGCGACCCCGTGTCACGGTCCCTTTGGTTCGCCGTGTCAAAACTACAATACCTGTCAAGCTCTTTGCCCGTTCCACAGCCATCACTACTGGCTCAGCCAAGATCAAGTGTGAGTGACATCTTTTTTTTTTTTAATTTTTATTTTATTTTGAGATAGGGTCTCACTGTGTCTCTCTGGTTAGCCTGGAACTCACTGTGTAAACCAGACTGACCTAAAGCTTGTAGCAGTTCTTCTACCTCTGCCTCTTGAGTGCTGGAATTAAAGATGTGTGCCACCATGTCCTGGTGACATCTTCCAATCNTTCTAGATCATTGGATCTTGAACCCCTTTGGAATTGCATATCAGATATTTACATTATGATTCATAACAGTAGCAAGATTACAGTTATAAAGTAGCAATGAAATAAATTTATGGTTGGAGGTCACCACAACATGAGGAATTGTACTAAAGGGTCACAGCATTAGGAAGGTTGAGAACCACTGTTCTGGATGGTTTGTTTTTTATCATCACTAAAATAATAGAATCACATTTTTAAACAATTGATTTTTTNNAAATTTTAATTGTTATTTTTATTTTATGTGTATGGGTGTTTGCCTGCATGTATGCCTCTGCACTGTGTATATGCAGTACCTGTGGAGGCTGGAAGAGGGTGACGGATCCCCCTGGGACTGGAGTTAGGGACAGTTTTGAGCTGTCATATAGGTGCTGGGGATCAAAAGTCAGGTCTTCTGCAAGGACAATCAGTACTCTCAGCCACTGAGCCATCTCTCTACCCTGTAGAATCATACTTTCTTAACACTGAGAAAGGAGTAAATCTGCAGTTGAAATTACTCATAACAATCAAGTGTTTGGATGCATTTATTTATAAAAAAAAAAAATTAAAAAAAAAGTTCAGTGCTGTGGTGTGACACCCACTGAAGCAATAGCATATTTTTCTCTAGTAAGGATAAAGACAGATTTATTCTGGTCTTTGTGGACTGCAGTCAGGAAATCTAATTGCAAAAGACTTTTTGTACCTTTAAAAATGGACCCTACCCTGTAACACAGCTAAAGACACATGTCATTACTTAGGTGTTCATAGAACGTACCACAGACCTACGTTGTTTTTCTTACAGACCTACATTGTTTTTCTTTTTGAGACAAAAATCTCATGATTTAAGCCAGATTAACCTTGATCTCAAAATTCTCCTGCCTTAGCCTCCCAAATGCTGGGATTACAGATGTGCGGCACACATGGCCCAGACCTATATTCCTGTTNATCTGCAGTCTCTATAGGATTGAGAGGTCTAGGGCAAATGGCCAGGTTCATATGTATGGACTGGTCACCCTTGGGGATGGCCTCTTGGTTCTCTCAANAAGAGACCTTTTCCCTTGGCAGGAAAAGAACCAAAGAAGAATGGCCTCCCCACTTGACAGAATGAGCCTGGGGTTTGTTTTCATTGTGCCCCTAAGTGATAACATTGTCTCCTCTCCGCTCCCAGTAAAGAGCAGCGAGCTACAGACCATCAAAACAGAGCTGACACAGATCAAGTCCAACATCGATGCCCTGTTGGGTCGCTTGGAACAGATTGCTGAGGAACAAAAGGCCAACCCAGGTCAGCTTTGAGGGCAGTGCTCGTGAAGATAGTGTGCCCAAGGGTTAGGGCCCCGAGACTTGCTGTATAGTGAGCAGCTTTCACTAAGGTATGCTGAGTGACTGCTCTAGCTGAATACTAGTCCCTTTTCCACTTGTTTTATCCTTCAAGATGGCAAGAAGAAGGGTGACAGCAGCAGTGGCGGAGGAGGTGGCAGCAGTGGTGGAGGTACCAGTGGCAATGCTGGTGGTAGTGGCGGCAACAGTGGCAGTGGTGGTGGTGGCAGTGGCAGCTGCAGCAGCAGCAGCCGGCCACCAGCCCCCCAAGAAGACACAGCCTCTGAGGCAGGCACACCCCAAGGAGAAGTCCAAACTCGAGATGATGGTGATGAGGAGGGACTGCTAACACATAGTGAGGAGGAACTGGTAAGGGCCTGGCTAGCTGTGTGACTTGGAAGGGCTGGGGCTGTTCCCCCTGTAAACTCCTTCCTTTCTGCTTTCCAGAGTATCAATCCCATGAGGAGTAGGGAAGAATGAACAGTGTGTAGTTCACTGTTTGAGCTGCTGTTCAGAAGTCCCACTGAAGACTGGGGCAGACCTCAGCAAAGCCCAGGTCCCAGTCTGTCTTCTATTCTAGGTGTATTGAAGAGGAGGAGAATTGGGCCTAAGAATTGCANACACAGCCTCTCAGGGATTGTAGGGGTTGACAAGGGAAGCCATGGGAAGATGGGAATTTCAATTTTACATCAGAATTTTCTAAAAGCTGAATACTGGAATATTCAGGGTGAGATTAGGAGCCATGAGAGTGGGCCTAAATTGAGTGAAAAGCTCCGATTCTTTGAACATTCAAGATGCCTGCTACAGTGTGTTTGCTGCTTGTTTAGTGAGCACTGAGTTGAATATCATGCTGTGTAACTTAACTTTAACAATAGTCCTGAACTTTGCATAAGAATGCTCACATTACCATGAAGAAGCTGAAGCTCAGAGTTACCAGGTACCTTGCTCAGGACCTTACAGCAAGTAAGAGCAAAACCTGTCTTGAAGCCTAAAACTTGACTGGTCTGGAGCTTTTTCTTTTAACCACTACTGGGCTTATAGCACGAGGACAGACGTCNGTGATAGGCATAAATCCTCCTTATGTTCCACTTGTTTCTTTTTTTCTTTCTTTCTTAAGCCTAGCCTGGTGCTTCATCTTGTTCTCTTAGGCATAGTACTCTCAGTGAAAGCTCCAAAGGCTAAAAGTACCTCAAAGTTGGGCAGCCCACTGATCTATCTATATGGCTTTAAACTTACTATAGTCCATGGTCTTTCCATGCATAAAAGTGTCCCTGTTACACCAGCAAATCCCATGACTGGTCCCTTCCATTTCCTGTGGGATCTTCAAATGACCCTCTCAGGATCCTAAGCCAGTTTTTTTTGGCTCATTTCCTTTAATTGGACCTCCTTTCTAATAGTGCTCCAGGTAGTGCTCTGAGCCACAGGATCTTTCTGAACAGATAGCTCAGGGCAGAACTTGGGACCTGCAGTGAATGATCTTCGCTTGTCTTCTTCCTCTCAGGAGCACAGCCAGGACACAGATGCAGAAGATGGGGCCTTGCAGTAAGCAGGTATGAGGGCACCTAGGGAGCACAGAAAATCAATGAAGTGGAGGTTGCAATTTCTTCCTGACGTGGGTCTAGAGAGCCATGCTTTGTCAAGGCTGATGGTCTTCACATGCAGCCTTAACTCCCGTGGCCATGCATATCAGAGCCACTCAGAAAGTGTTCCTTTGGGAACAGGATGGCAATGGAGGAGAACTGCAGACTGGGGGTGGTGCAGGAAATGNTATAGAGCTTAGTCTGTGTCTTACTGAGGGAGAAGTATTTCATAGGGAGAATAGACAGCCTTATTGGAGTGTGCACAGCACTGTGACAGTCCTCAGGGTATAGCANAGGACAAGAGTGGCCTGTTCTATAGCCCAGTCCTGCAGAGTAGGGGAAAGGTGCCATTCGTTTTCAGAGGGGGTGAGTAAGAAGTATCTCATGGGCTAGTTAATAGTTCAACTTAATCCTCTTAAGGGGAGGAGATGCCCTACAAGCCTGTATGACCGGAGCTGTTAGTTTATCTGATCTCCTCTTCTACCCTGCAAGATTAGGATTGTGTGTGTATCATAGAAGTGGAAATGCCGATGTTGAAGGGTAGAATGAAATATCAGCATGCTCAGGAGAATCCAAGATAGTAATTAGAGCTTAAATTTGAATTTAGTAATATGCAGCCCCAAAGCCTCCACTCTGGCCACTCTGTTATCCTGTTGTGCTCTACCCTAGAGGAGCTTTACAAGTGACAGGGAGGTGCCTTGATAGATCACACATTTGTAATAGAACATCTCCATCAGTAAGAGCTTCCAGATTAGTTCAGAAAATTCTTCATAAGTCTTTCCTCTTAGAACTTGATGAATTTATTTTTACCAAGAACACTATTCACTATATATTGTGAAGCTAATTCATGTTAGGTGTTGAGAGGCTCAGGTGGGGAGGTAGCTCAGGGCAGGGGTTGAGCCTTTCCAATGTTTAATAAGTACATGGTCAGAAAATTGGGCAAAGTGCAGACATAGCTCTGCAGACAGTCCACCCCTTTTCCTTACCCCCTATGATCAAAGAGTTTCTATCTCTCAGTCTTAGTTTCTTCTTTGCCTTGACAGGAGAAATGGCCACCAGCAGAAGGGCATCACTGTCTCAGGCCTCAAGCCAGGCACCCATCTCTGGATGCCAGTTTGTAGCGGGTACCAGAGGAAAGCTGGCAGCAGGCACTCCTCTCCCCATGCTTCCCAGCCAGTGAGTGCTACATCCTTTGCAAGTGGAGTTACTGGCCTACCCTTACCCCATGCACTCTTCCTGTCTGCACTGCCTGGGCCAAAGGGCAGAAACACATTCTGCCCTTCTTCCCCAGGGCATTCCCAGGCTTGGGGTTTTTCTATAGGTTTGAAAGTAGGGGGGTTGGGATGGGTGGGGGGAACCTGACAATAAAGAGATTGGATCCAAATATGCTCTGAAATGGAATGGTTTGCTTATTTGGTTGGTTTTGTTTTGTTTACATTGTTATTGTGCATGTATGGTGTGGGGTGGTACATGTTAGACCATATGTGGAGGTCAAAGGACAACTTTGGAGAGTTTGCTCTTTCCACCTTTGTGAATTTTGGGGATTGTCAGGCTTGTACAGGAAACTTTACCCACTGAGTCTTCTGTCTCTACTTCTATGATAAAACACAATGACCAAAACTTGGGGAGGAAAGGTTAATTTTATCTTCTACTTCCAGGTAACAGTCCATCATTTGGGGAAGTCAGGGCAGGAACCTGGAGGCAGGAACTGATACAGGCCATGGAGGAGTGCTGCTTCCAGGCTGGCTCCTCATGGCAAGCTCAGCCTGCTTTCTTAAATCGCCCATGTTGGGCTGGACCTTCCCACATCAATCTGCAATCAAAAAAATGCAGCATAGACCAGTCTGGTGGGGCAATTTTCTCACAATTGAGGTTTTCTTTTCCCAAATGACTAGCTTGTGTCAGTTTGACAAAGCACACTAGCCTGTGGTTTTTCTCTCAGTGGTATTCTAGCCTTCCTGTCCACCAGAGAGCTGGTATGCTCAACCCTTCTGTTCTCCCATCACTAACTTCTCAAGGAACACTGTCTCCAGTATCCAATACTGATCTATTTGCACCAGTATTCCTCTGCTAAAATGATTAAAGTTAGGTGTGATGATGGCACATGCTTATTATCAGCACTTGGGGAAGTGGAAGCAGAAAGATCAGTTCATGGCTGGTCAGGATTCCATTGAGACCTTGTCTCAAAAAACAAAAAAACCCCAATACCAATCATTTTTTGAGCATCTATGCAGATTCTGAAATTTAAATAGCTTGAAGCAAGAAATAGCTTTCTTTCCTAATGGTATGTTACAGGAGTTTTAAAAT
>LZPO01044414.1:13414-29701 GCA_001675575.1 Neotoma lepida | reverse complement strand
GTGTGCTACCACTGCCTAACCTCTATGTTTAATCTAGTGGCTGTTCTGTTCTCTGACCCCAAATAAGTTTTATTAGGGTACACAATATTTTGAGGGACATAATATAATCACTACAAGCATGTAACTGTAATCCCTAAATTATTTTTCCCCTTTTGGTAAACCTAGGCTGTACTTAGACACTGCTCTGACCTGGCAATGTCTTGCTCCTGTTTCCATTTTTGGAAATGGCCTCGATTCAGCTGCCGTTCTGGTCATTTAGGGATGTTTCTGGACTAGTGGACTGCTCTTTAGGAACTAAATATTCCCTTCTTGGAAAGGCCTCCCCACCTCAGGACTCAAGGGTGGACCTGGGTTCTTCATCAGTTTGCAAGCCTGCCCTTATTGAACATTTTCAGTTCTAGCTACCAGCCACACAGCAGCTTCTGTTTTGGTAGAGGACAGATGCTGAATGTGGGCTGGTGCTCTGGAAACCTCTGGAAAGTGGCTCATGACCCAGCAACTGCTTGTATGAGTGGGTTTTTTTAGATTGTTATGTAGCCATGCTGGGCTTGAAATCCTGCCTCAGCTTCTTGAGTACTGGGTTTACAGGAATGTGCCTCCACACCTGCCTCCCTTTTGTTTTAGCTATGCTCTGCTTTTCTAGTATTGGCTATAGAGGGTGTGTGTTGCAAGAGAAGATAGAGATTTCATGGGTATTCTGCTAAATTCTTCACAGGTACNGTTTCTCTCTTACAATCTTCCAGAAGTGGAGATACATCCTGCTAATCTACTGGGAACTGACAGATTTGTCCACGCTCATGTCACTTGGGAGTCATGATGCANATCTCCACTTGTAGCCTAAATGACTGAAGTACTGCTGATTTTTGAGTCTCTTGGACTTTCTTCTTCTGTACATTACCAGTGTTCTTTGCAGACTCCTTCTAATGGCTGTACCTTTCTGTGGCAGCTGCACTGTGGTATCTTTAATGACCTGGGTCAAATCCTACCCTGTCCAGCCCCAGTTGGTCTTTTTCTTCGTGAACCCTCATTTGTACAGTGGCCACCATTCCCTACTCTGCTGCAGTCTGTGTCCTCCACTCCTAATTTTTCCATGGTAGTCGGGACTTGAACTTATTAACCTCACTGAGTTAAGTTTCAGACACGTTCCTTTCCTGACATTCCAGCAAGAGGTTACCATCTATAAAGAGCCCGGTGACTGAGTTGAATAACACACAAAACGTCTTGTTTTTAAAGTAAGCTTTAATTTGTGTTGTACCACATGCACAGTTACCTTTGGCTGGCTTATTTGCTGGTCACAGGTTAAACACTCCTAAGCCCTTTTTCATATTACTTAGATTAAAAGAAAAGTTTCATGTTTTTAGGTGTATGACTGTTTCATTTTACCTGTGAAGGCATTGGGAACTGGAGTTAAGATAGTTGTGAGCTGCCATATGAGTACTGGGATTCAAACTTGAGTCCTCTCAAAGAGTAGTCAGTGCACCAAACCACGGAGCCACCTTTCCAGCCCTAGACTCTTTACAATAATCCGGTCTTTTTCATATTTACTTTGCACGAGGGCTCTGCTGTTCCCCGCTCCCTCCCTTTGAGATAGGGTCTTAGATAGATTCTATCTAATCTAATATATACCATCTATATCCAGGCTGGCTATGAGCTCTTGATGGTATTGCCTAGGTCTCCAAAATACTGGGGATTANAGGTGTGTGCGGCCACACACAGCTTTACCCTTTACCAGTCCCCTAATGTTAACCATTATGAAGTTGAAAATTGTGGTTGAAGTNATCAGTAGATACCAACCAGTCAAAAAACGTCCCATGCCATCTCCTAAGGAGTCCCACCAAGAAAAGAATTGGACAGAACATACATACAACACACAAAATCAAAGGAGCACTAGTTACACAAGAGGCACTGATCCTTGCTTTATTCACGCAATAATAGCCAACATTGGGAATTAGGGGCAGAGATACAAAAGAAAGAAAAAAAAAAAAGAAATGGAAAAAAAAATTGCAGTCATAAAGTTGTGATCAACATAGCAGTGAATGGTGACGGGTCAGCCAGTGTATGGCCCATCTCTTGACCTGCTTGGTCGAGGGAAAGTTCCCTCTACCACATCACAGCCAAGTTACTTGGTAACACTTGGCCTATACTTGAAAATTCCAGGGTCACAGTAATTAAAACAACAGTCAAGACAGGGCTGGCTGAGTTGACTGTTGTTGGGCCATTTAGCAAGATTAACAGGCTTGTGGCAGGAAAGGGAGGAGCATCGTGTATGTCCTTATCCTGGTGGGTGCAAGTAAGGCATATTACAGCACAGACCCACAAGATGAGCCCTCCTGTGCACCAATGGAGAATACCTCACTAGCTCAGTCCTCAGAGGCAGTGCTGGAGGTAATAGCAAGACCACACACGCAGCAGCATCTCTTGGTTTCTTGGCCACATTCAAGTTAGTTTAGTACAGAAAAGCATTTGGGGCAGGGAGTCTTACTGACCTAGAACACAGGTTGGAGAGAAGCTTTCTTAAGTGCTGCGATTTAGACCCTAAGAAGACTTCTCTGTACTACACATGCTTTCTCAACAACAAAGAGTCCTAACTTTAGTATGCCAGGTTTAGGACATACAGGCCTGCAACAAGAATTCCAAGGATGGGAAACTTAGCACCTGGTAGTTCCCTTGTGTGACAACAGCTGATTTTTCAGCTGAAATCAGTTTCAACTGTTGCCACATGAGGGAAAAGAGGAATTGGCAGTGAGGTAGTAGCAACAATCCTCACAAAAGGAAAGAGTCAAAACCTTCATTCTCTGGGTATTAAAAACAGGCTGCTGTCCCATGTCTTATGTTCTAACCACTCAAGTCTTACCTATTCTAGCTATGTAGCTCAAGAGAAGCTGAAAGGGAAAAAGGCTGCCCAGCTCCAATATCTGCCACTATTCAGTTTCTGAGGACAGAGAGAACTTTCCAAAGTCCAGGAACCACGTTCGTCGTTTTTTGCTAAATTCAACGAGCATTTTATTGTAGAAAAGAAAACTTGAAGGACAGATCAAATTGAAAGAATCACTGTTATAATAACTTTAATTTATCTTGCATTTTACAGAAGTCTATGAACGATTTTAAAAAGCACCTCCTTACCCCATCACGTTTCTCTGACAGTTGTTAAAAGTAGGCAACGAGTATGTCAACAGCTTGAGTATCGGCATCTTGCAAGGATTTCAGATCNATCACTTGCCAAAGAACTTGGCAGCTTTTCTATCTTGTTTTTAAATCAAATCGTACGTCCACTCTGATGGTAACCTGTTCGGCCAAATCTCCACCACACATTTTGGAAAAATCNATGGTGATTAGCAAATTAGTTAGCTTTGGCACGGAGCTGTGCTNGCNTGCCNGTGACAGCCTGGAAGCCAGTTTTGATACTGGCAACAGAGCATCGAGAATGACAAGTTTCACACTGTAAGAAATAGAGTCGGGTGTCCTTCTGTAGGATCGTGTCCGGTGATCGGCATGTGTGACAAGTGACGTACTCCTCTGCAGGAAAAGCAACACAGAATTATCTGCTAGACACAGTAAGGCAGAGGCTCCTGATTGCTCACAGAAATGCATCTACCTCATAAGCTGAAGCTCAGAGGGCAGTTTACTCTAACCAGGCACAGAAGCCTAGCTAAACATAGCTATTCTAGGATAAGAAAATACAAACTAAGCTGTCTGCTATAATGCTTTTGGCAGTAAGATACACGTTGAAAGGACTTCAAATACCCGAGTTAGGGAAGTTTGCCAGATGCCTATTCTTGGTGCCATCTATGGACGATCCACTTTCACCTTAGGTGAGAACTGGTAGGACATGCCAATTTTAAATGATAGGTAACAAAAGAGGGCTGAGGCAAGCCAAGCCAGAATCAGAGGCAGGTTTCTCTGACTTGATCTTTAGCCCCAGAATCAGCCAGCAGAGGCTGTATCAACTGGGCTTTCTACCTCCTCCTATCCTTTTCCATCTTCTCCCCCTTTTAGAGGGCGGGGTTTGAGATAGTGTTTCTCTATGTAGACCAGGCTAGCCTTTCAAACTAAGAGCTCTCTCAAGAACTGGGACTAAGTATGTGTCTGTCCTACCATGCCCAGCCCCACTTTCCATCTTTTTAAGGCTTGCTTTCTCAAGTTCATTATAAATGGATCTCCTCAAAACACCACAGCCTAAAGAAAACATTTCAAAATGGTATGGTAAAATTCAGTTATACACTTACTGATATATCTTCTCAAGACATTTTCTATCTGTTTCTGTTGGAATCTTCCTTTGATTACAAGTTGGTTATTACCATCTATAGAACCACTATGAAAGAAAACATAAATATTCCCATTACTTTTGTCTGTTTTCCTGAGGGAGCCCAATTCCAGCACCTTCATACTTAATGAACTTAAAATATATTCAATAGTGTAGGATAATTTCTAGGGTGTGTTATACTATCTGATTCCTCAAATTTTATTTCTATATTTTTGTAGCAGAAACTTATGTGTCCCAGGCTAGTCCGGAACTCCTGATCCTCCTCTGCCTTCCATGTGCTAACATTACTCATATGCACTGCTGTACTTGGCCTCAAAATTTTTTTTAAGAGTTTATCTTTTGTGAAGATTTTATTCTTAATTTTGTGTATATGTGCATGAGTGCTGGTTCCTGTGGAGGACAAGTGTTGTATCTCCTGGAACTGGAGTTATAGGTGGTTATGAGCCACCTAATAGGAGTACTGGAAACCTAACTCAAGTCCTCTGCCAAAGCAGTATCTGCTCTTAACTACTGAGCTATCTCTCTAGCCCCTCAAAATTATTATTAAGATAGGGTTTCTTTGTGCAGTCCTGGCTGTCCTGGAACTTGCTCTGTAGACCAAGCTGACCTCGAACTCAAAGATCTACCTGCCTCTGCCTTCTGAGTGCTGGGATTAAAGATGTGTGCTACCATTGCTAGGCTCCTCAAAAATATTTTTCAATTTAATGACTTACTCATATTTCCTAACATGTAATCCAGCTATCTCCAGTAACAATCAGATTTCTATGTCCAAAACAAACTGATCCTTCAACTGTGTATTTGATTGCCTGTTCAATATAAGAAAAACTTTTACTGAATGCATACCAACTGCAAATATGAGGGAAGTATAAGCATAAAAAGGTTGTATGTTATTTTTAAAATTCTGAAGCCAAGCATGGTGGTGCACACCTGTACTCCCAGCATGTGGGAGGCAGAAACAGGAGGACTGCCACAGGTTTAAGGCAAGCCTGGGCTTCATAGTGAGACCATTTATCAAAACATCAACATATAAATAATAATCTAAGTCAGATACAGTGGTGTGTACCAGTAACCCCAGTCATCAAGTCATGTAGGCAAGAGGAGCACTACATGAGCCTAGGAGTTCAGAGTCAGCTTCAGCAACATAGTAAGACTCTATCACAAAATAAATTAAAAAAACAAAGCACTACACAGTTTGACAGTAACATGTTGGTACAGCTGAAAATATACTTGAATTGTGAGTTGTAGATCAAAAAGCTGTTTCCAAAAAAAGTAAAACTGAAATTCCATGCTACAAACTGTTAATCATAAACTTAATGATTAGAAGTGGCTAATAAACACTTGAGAAAGTAAAGATCCTTGTTAGACATTATTGCTTCTTAAAAATGATAAATCACAAAGTAAAACAAAATTAAGTCTAGTAGAGTTAAATTTATATTTGTTCCTATCTTAAGCAGATTTCTGCAGATGAAACAGATTTTTCTTTGAGGATTTACTATCACATACTATGAATTGTAACCCTTGATCTTTCCCTACATAGGTTACCCTGATTCCAAAAGTAGGGCATTTTTCAATGTCCAAAAAGAAAAAAGGAAGGAAAACAAACGGGAATTTTCCCAACAACTCTGAAATATTTAACCCACTGACCATAAAGTTCACTAGTCACAACTTGCTAGAATTTACCACACCTCTACACCAAGTGCAGGTTATTCTGAGAAGTATAGAAAATACATGGCTACCTTTCCTCCTTATGCTTTAACAATGAGTGTAATGTAAGAACCAAAACTCTAACAATCCTCTGGAATTTAGAATAATGATTTCTTCTGAGTATGTTCAAATTCACGAGTGGTTCTTCTGAAGTGTCAAATAGTACTCTTTTCATACAGTTTCTTACCTTGTACCCAGTTCTGCCAATAAAAATGCAAGGAGATGTTTGGGTTGACGATGTAATCTAAAAAGAAAATCAAATACTTAAATCTTTCATGGAAATCGTAAAACAAAACAGAAACCATGCTGTTTATTATTTCACTGTGATTACTCAGTTATTAGGAGACTCTCAGTGCATAGTTCACTTGTGCACAGAAATAAGTAGCACTAGCTATAATCCCAACACCCAAGAGGCTGAAGCAGGACAATCAACCTTAGTTTTAAACCCAGCCTGGGGAAGTGAGTGCTTGTTTCAAAAACAAATAGGCTGGATAAACAGCTCAGTAGTTAAAAAAAAATTAGCTGCTCTTCCATAGGATGAACTAGGTTTGATTCCCAGCACCCACATGGAAGCTCAATCATCTGTAACTTCACTTCCAGGGGATTTGGTTCCCTCTTCTGGCCTTGTTAACAAGCATGCATGTGGTACACAGACAAAAAACACTTATGCACATTAAAAAAAAAAAATTAAAAAACAGCCAACAACATGCATGCTGCTTTACAGTTTGGTATTAATAAACTATTATGTGCTACTTCTAAACATGCCTACTAAATAAATACCTAAAAGCATGAAAGCAAAACAAAATATTAAAATCAAAGGTAGGCTATGATTACCTCCTAAGAGTGGATATACACATAACCTTTCATTTTCTTACTGTATCTTACTTTTCTAATTTCTAGTAAACATATAGAATTGCTGTTATCAAAAAAGTAAAATATTTTGAATAATGCTGAAAGTAATGAAAATGGGTTACCTCTTCTGTAATAAGCAACTTAATGAAATTTATGACTTATGAAATTGAAAAACAAACAGTAGATAAAGTGAGTGGATGGAGAAAACTTGCCAGAAAGGGCACAGCTGAACAAATCTGAGGAAAGCCAGGCTCAGGCTCAGGCAGTGACCTGGGAGTAACCCTAGCACAGGATGAAATGGTGATTAAAAACTAAAACTCTCTTCTACTGGGTCCTGACAATCAAGGAAGCTTAACTTCAGCTACTTCCTCAGAGTTCACTGCTTATTTGGCAGGCCCACCCCCTCGCTTGACAAGAATTATATCCAGCCTCTTCACTCCTGACTCTGGTTAGGATCTACTAACCAGAGTATGGGTGTTTTGCCTGCACACCATATTTCCTGGAACTGGAGTTATAGACAGTTGTGAGCTTCCGTGTGGGTGCCAGTCATCTTTCCAGCCCCTACGATCCACTCTTATCAGTCACTATTAACTTATTCTTCTCATCTTTAGATGCCAAGATAAAATAAGCTCTGACAACAGACAGACATGAACTGTGACTTCTGTCAATCTATGATGCCCTATGTACTTTTTCAACCTATAGAAAAATTACCATAAAGACATTTAACAACAAAATGTGGTATTTGGAATAAAGGGTTTCCACTAGCCCACTTACAGTTTACAGATATCTGTAAAATTGACAAAAGAAGTTTTCTTGGTTCCTACTCGGACAACCTGTGGAGGTTTCATAACAAATTTCCTCTTCTCTCCAGCAACCATATCTGGATTCTTTTCTCTCATGATGTTGAACACTCGGTTCAGCAACTATAAGGAATGGGAATTCAAGCACAATCTTAGTAAAAGCAGGAGTATAAAATTTCTATTTGAGCTGGATGGTGGTAGTGCAGGCCTTTAATCCCAGCACTTGGGAGGCAGAGGCAGGCGGATATTGGTTCTTGGTGAGTTCTTGGTGACTTCCAGGACAGCCAGGGCAGTTACACAGAGAAACCCTGTCTTGAAAAGCCAGGGNGGGAAAAAAAAGCTATTTAAGACACTTTGCTTTAATAAATCTATTATATTTTTATTAAGTGTACACATGAATCTCTACATGTTCTGGGAACTTCTTGAGGGCAGCAGCTCATTACTTACCAATATTTGGGCCTTAATGGATGCTCAATTATTCCTTGTTAAAAGTTAAGAAAATAAGCCCCTGATCATTCTACTGATTTTATAGGAAATATGACACATGGGGGAAAAAAATGAAGAAACCACACGGGGGCAAACTCCAGACTACCTGGACCACAAAGTAGACATTTATAACCAAAGCCCCACTGATTCCCAGAAGGCTCCATACCTCTGGTGAATACTATAATGACAGCCACACTTTGAGCATGCTGCCCCACAAGTTGGTATCAGCAATTGCCATGTACTGGCTACATGGCCTACTGGAATCTGTTTTATAGCCAATCTGTATCTCAGTGGCTCTTCAATGCAGGGGATCTAGACTTCTCTGAGCTCAAATGATAGCCTTAACGCTCTCCTCCACAAAAAAGAATGTCTCACCTCCTCGTATGTGTAGTCTCTTTCTGAGCCTGCCCAAGCAGGCCCAGTCTGGTTACTGAATGAAATGCCATCATCTTTTTTGCTGTCTTCATCTTCTAAAGCTACAGATAACAAAGAGACAAATGAGCAGTGGGCTTTGATCCAACAAGGGGGAGTACAGATCTAGAGAATGAAAGCTTCAGATATTGCTCTTCCCTTTCACAGTGATAGCTGCAATAGCTTCAAGTACAAAGGGACCACAGAGGCCCCCTTTCCTTTATAGACAGAAATATTACAACTTCACACAAGATCTTTAATGAGACACCCATGGTTAACTGTGAAATGTTTCTTGACAAACACAAAACAAAATAAAGCATTAAGTACTTAAAGGAGAGTCCAACTGTTTTCAAACCCTTAAGAAACTTCGATATCTATAAAAACCCATGTTTAACTATATGTTAAAAATTTTCTAAAAACCCTACAGCATATAAAACTATAAACATTAAAAATTTTAAATGTTTAAAACCCAATTACAATAATTTTCCTCTCTGAAATCAGAAAGAACTTCATATATAATTTTTACTATACTTTAATAAAATGAATTTTTTTTTTGTCTACCATTATCAAGTTAAGACACTCTTTCTTTTCAGATTTCATTATCATGCAGTGGAAATAAAAGACAAGTATTTTTTAAAAGCTTCTCAAGCCAACCAAAGAGACCCAGATCAAAAGCTTATGTAACTTAAAACCAAGATGTTGAATTCCCAATGTTACCTTCGTCTTTTTCTAGTATTTCATCTTCATCTGGGAATTTGACATTCTTCTTTTTCTTCTTTTTATTGCCAAGCATAATATCCAGGTCATCCTCTGGCTCAGCTGGCTCTTGAGCATCACTTTCAATCTTAAGATCCTAAGAAATTAAAGTCAGTCAATATATTGATACTAGAACCACTTTTAATGACATGACCAGTATCATTTTAGAACATTCATAGTCAAAGCTAAAATTATAGATGAGAAATGCCTCTCACAGATAGGCCAAACTGCCTCAGACTCTTTGCCAAATATTTAAACTGTAAATTCNTCAAGACAATTTTGTAGGATTGTTCTCCTTTCTTCAGCTCTTCCTTTTTATTAGTCTCAGGATCTTGTTATCTGTATTCTAAACCAGGCTCTACCTGAATCACTTACGAAACCTAAATATTCTTCAATCTTCTGACTGGCCATATTCAGCAGGAACAAGCAAGGCTCCTTCTCTGCCATCCCACACTGTTATTTTATTCATATTAAATGTTCAGAATAGGTAAATCTACAGAGGCAGTAGATTAGCAGTAGCTGAGGCCTAAGGTTGGGGTTTAGTAAGAACAACTGGAGAGTGACAATGATCACGAGCTTTGTTTTCAAGAGGATGTAAGTGTTCAAACTGATGACAGTTATAGAACTCCGAATATGCTAAAAACCATTTAAATGGATGAATTATATGCTAAGTGAACTGTACCTTAGTAAACTTTCTTGCTTCAATGTAATGGATTTCATTTCTGCATTTGAAGGTATACTCGTTTTTGCTGATCCTTGCCCTCAACTCCTCTCCATCCCCTTTAAAGTTTCTAAATATGACAGTCAATGGAAGGAATTTTCCTACTGACACCAAATACATAGTTGTACTTTGCACAATTCTCCAACTCCCCAGTATAAATTAAGTATAATACTGATTACCTGGAATAATTAATCAGATACCCTATGTGTAAAAACTTGACTTCATAGTTTAAGGGCTTTTCATTTCAGAAGAGTAGTGAGTTTCACTTACACTTTTGCTAAGCTACAAATTCAAAGACCTTCGGCCCCTATTCAGTAATTTACTAAAACTCACAGCACTCAGCAAAGTTTTACTTATTATCATCAGTTTTTTTATATAAGATTAACTGAGGAACAGCCTAATGGAAATAATGCATAGAACAAGCTATGAGGAGTAGGAAGTTAAGAGGGAGTCAAGAAAAGCCAAGTATCTAAACATGCTAGCCTATCAGCACTTCTATGAGGTTACCAACCTGAAACCTCTTTGAACTCCATCACTTCGGGGTAACAGAACTCAGTGTCCACACTGTCCATCTACAGAGGTAGCAGGGGTTGTTCAAAGTTCCAAACCCTAGTAATGGTTTGATCTTCCTAGTGACTAACCATCCTGAGAAACTATATGGACACCAGATTTCTCGAGCAAAAACAAGTATCACCTTCGAAGGCTGCAGGGGTTTTCAGGAGTTGAATGTGGAGTAACAGAGGTAAAGACCTAATTACTTTTTATTGTATTTATCACATCAGCTTAGCACCAAACTGAAGTTGCTGGGCATCAGTTCAATAGATAAGGATCATGAAAGNGGGAAAGACACAACTCATGGGGAATCAGGGTCATATGATGAATGGATAGACATGATACAGCCTGACTCCAAGCCTATTTGCTGTAGGCCTGAATGTGAAAAAGGCACATTAAGTCCTAAGAGATGAATCAGAAGCTCCACAAAAGAACAGAGGCTCAGCCTGTTTCTTGGCTTCTAGTTTCTCACCAGCTTATCCTGCGCAAGTATATTACCAACATGATCACAATTCCATTTTTTGTGTCTATGTCTTGAATGATTGTTGACAATGGTTAATTTCACAGATCTTAGCAGATAAACTGAAATAGGTGGGAATAAGTGATCTCAACATGAGATCCTAAATCTAGCTATGTGGTTTTGGTGCCACATCAACCTATANTGTTAACTAGATGCCCTACAAATAAAAGATCAAATAGTGACCCAGTCTCTATGATGATCAGTAAATAAGAAACTCAGAAATGCTGAATATAAATAAGCAAGCACACACCAGCAAAGTTGTAGTCGTCCACACTGTGCCTAACTGGGGTACCTGTAACATCCTTTCAGGCTATAACTCCATAAGAGAGAAAAAAGTATCACAGCATTAACAGAAATGGAACTCATCAGTAACCTTTTGGGACAAAAGCTACTGGAGGAAATCAACCAACAAAGTCAAGTATTAACTAAGATCGAAACTGTCTGTAACTCCAGTTCCACGGGAGTTGATGCCCTCTTCTGGCCTCAGAAGACACTGCATGCATATGGTGCACAATTACAGACAAAACACCCATGCACATAAAACAAAAAAAAATCTTAAAAATATTTTTTAAATAGTCTAAATTGTCCTTGAAATACCCGAGGAAAAAACAAAACCACCAGTAAAAAAATCTTACTCATTTCAATGCAAATTGAGCACACTGACTCACTGTAATTACCAATACAATTTGCTGAATGGATTGTCATCTAAACTATGACCTTGTTTCCAAATAGATTACTGAATAAATTACCTGTTACATGTAGGCTACACTTCACTTACTTGGATTTGAGCAAACTACCAAAGAAAAACTTCAGTACATAGTAAAAAACAGAGCTCTTGATATGTGATTTTTTTAAGCTCTTTTCACTATGAACAAACATATATTTGTGAATACATATACATAGACACATATACACACAAAATTACTATATACTTTTTATAAATAAATGTGTGGCCTTTGTTAAAGTTATTTCTGCATAGAGCCTAGTATGTGTGTGTACATATGTGTGTCAGTATACACTTGCCCGTGTTTGTGTGGAGAGGCCTGAGGCTGACTTCTGGATATTTTCCTCGATTGCTGCACCACGTTATTTTTATTGACTGTCCGGACTAACAGTCATTGAGTCCAGGGAACTACCTGTTTCCACCCTGCCCAGTGTCAGGGTTACAGGTGCATGCTGCCAGGCAAGCTTTTATGCCAGTCTTGGTGATCCAAATTCAGGTCCTCATGGTTGCCCAGTAGACACCTCAGCCACTGAGTGCTCTCCCTATCTCTTATCTTTAAAATGGTAGCTTTTGAGCAAGGAAGAACACTCTTTCAGCTACTCTGTTCATCCATCTACCTTCCTATTTACCTAGCTACATTTNATTCCAATGATTTTCAGATTTTTGTACTGGAAATCAATCCAAGAGGATGACAATTACAGGGTTTCAAGTCCCTACAAGATCAAGAGCACTCTCCACAGAATTACCCAGAGAATCCTAGTTTTCCTATAGAATTACTGCCATCAGCTACCAACTACAATACTGGGGGATGTTCTCTGCTGGTACTGAAAGTTTAACACAAAAAGCTGTATTAATGTTTTCAAGATTTCTCAGTTACAGAGACATCAAATCTTTTGTGAGCCAAATTTTAGCATGGTTAAAGACAATAGGCATTTTGAATCCATTTTAATGACACAATACAAAATATAAGACCTAAATCCCTCTGAAAACACACACACACACACACACACACACACACACACACACACACACACACACACACTTTTTGTTTTGTTTTGTTTTGTTTTTCAAGACAGTGTTTCTCTATGTAGTCTGGCTGTCCTGGAATTTGATCTGTAGACCAGGCTGGCCTCGAACTCAGAGATGAGCCTGCATCTGCCGCCCAAATGATGGGATTAGGCATCCACCACCACTGCCTGGCTCCTATTATAATCTTTTATACCTTGTAGTCAGATAGATTCCTAAGAAAATTACCTTAATAGTAGTGGCTAAATGCTAAACAAGCCAAAGCAAAGCTACTCAGAGATGAGATGGAGGAGGAAAACAGCTATTAGCAGTCTTTCCAGAATTCCAATTTTACCTTCAATAAGAAAGCTATACTACCTTTACACCTTCTTCAGCTTCATCAATATCAAATATCTTTTTTGTTTTTTTCTTCTTTTTCTTTTGATTAAAGAAGTTCAAGTCATCTAAGTCATCAGAAGCATCTAAAAGTAGATTAAAGATTTCCAATTATTAACAATTAGAAGGCAAGACATCAAGTTANGAGTCACACCAACTCTTTTCATGTATTCCTAGGGTAGTCCTACCACTACCACCAAAGTTACGGTTCTGAACAAACTGACAAACCAATTCAAAGCTTTCTAGCAAAATCTGGTTAGGGGCCTTGGCTGAGAACATCAAACTCAGTAATCTGACCACATAATGTCAGAAAGTGCTCTCTGACACAATCCCCGAGACTATCCAACTGTACCTCTTTATTTCTGCCTACCCTCTGTCCCCACCCACCTTCTATCCCTCAATCTCTGGCTCCAGCTCTACCAAACCAGTGGAGCAACTAAAGCTTCCACAACGACCATGACCGACACAACTACTCACCTTTTTTCCTACTCTCTTCTTCATCAGCTTCCACATCTTTGTCTTCAGCTGGTTCTGGCTCCACTTCTTTTGTTTCTGAGGGCTGGGTTTCTTCTGTCTGGGCATCACCTTCTTCATCTAACATAAAAGGCTTCTTCTTCTTCTTTTTCTTTTTGCTCATAGTAGGATCAAAAATCATCTGTTTAAATTTAAAAAGACCAAGTGATTACTTTTAATGATGCTCACATTCCAAATATGCTTTATTCTTAAAGAATCAGATACATTAAAATCCCAAAAAGGGGGGCTGGGGAGATGCTTCCAAGTATAAAAGCACTTTCCCCTACCACTTGCTTGTTTGCATATTCTTTCAAATGCAATAAAAGGCAAATACATGCAACAAAAATACAAAACAGGGTTACAAAAAGTCCATTTAACTTCCTTTACATTATTAAACATGGGGAGTACTCCATACATGCCTTTTAATTTATATCATAAGTTATAATAACTTCATTTTTATTTTCATGAGTAAATTTAGACCTGAGTGAATCATGAAGTTTAGGAACAGGACCTTAGCAACCTCATTTGTATTCCTCATTTATGGGTGAGATCAACAATGTCTAGGCAGACGATAAACATTTTATTTAAGATTGATAATCTAGAGTGGCTAACACCAGGAGCCCTGAGACTTGGTTTTTAAAATTTTTATCTGTTGAAGAGTGTTTGGAGGAGTTGGAGGTAAATAAAATCAAGAGTGCTGAGCATTGGTAGTGCACGCCTTTAATCCCAGTACTCGAGAGGCAGAGGCAGGTGGATCTCTGTGAGTTCAAGGCCAGCCTGGTCTACAGAGTGAGTTCCAGGACAGACAGGGCTACACAGTGAAACCATGTCTCAAAAAACAAAAAGAAGTGCCGGGCGGTGGTGGCGCATGCCTTTAATCCCAGCACTCGGGAGGCAGAGGCAGGCGGATCTCGTGAGTTCGAGGCCAGCCTGGGCTACCGAGTGAGTTCCAGGAAAGGCGCAAAGCTACACAGAGAAACCCTGTCTCAAAAAAAACAAAACAAAACAAAACAAAACAAAAAAAAGAAATTGTCAAAGAGTAAAATAAAATATTCTAAAAAAATCTTAAATTTAGCTTAAGTTCACATCAGTCTTAACTTAAGGAAACTTATCAGCAACCCTTACTGTAAGAAAAATTTCTAAGGAATCCTTTACTGTTTGTTATGGAATGTGAAATGTTCACAGGCTATAGAACAAGTGAAAAATTAATTTCTAACCTGTAAATTATTTGCACTGATTCCCTTGAAATAATTTCAACATATAGGGCATATTCCTGCTAGTGAAGAAAGCAAAGTCTTTAGTCACACAGAATTGGATTTGAGTCCAAACTATTTTTTTCCCTACCATGTTTAAACTTAGCATTTTGTTCATTGTGCAGTGATCAAAAGCATAGGTCGGGAGCCTAATTACCCTGAGTCCAATCCTGACTTTAACTCCTATGTGAGTTATCCTATGCTTCATCTGTACAATGGAGATAACTGAAACCAACCAACCAAGTTACTGGGAGAATCAAATATCTGATTGCAATTATAACTTATATAACACTGATTCTGTCATTGAAACGTCCTCAACTTAGGGTGATTTGATTTTCCAGACATAAAACTGTTAAAACAAACAAACAAACAAAAAAACCTAGGCTTGAGAGGTGGCTCAGAGGTTAAGAGCACTGACTGTTCTTCCAGAGGTCCTGAGTTCAATTCCCAGCAACCACATGGTGGCTAACAACCATCTGTAATGAGATCTGGCGCCTTCTTCTGTATACATAATAAATAAATCTTTAAAAAAAAAACCCAAAATTGATGCTAATAATTAATTAACTGTAATTCCTTTATGTCCCAAGTACAGTAAAGAAACTAGTAAGCAGGACTGAAACCAAGCTACAGTATGTAATAAGGTGGAGGAGGGTTACTGTCCTCACAGGAATCAAGTATCTGCAAGGTATTCTGGAAATTTTTCATATAGCACCATTACCAAGAGCAAGTCCAGTACTGATTTACTACAGGGCCTAAGGTCACCTTACATGGTTTACCTCAAACCAGAATCATATCCCACGTTCATCAGATGAGCTGTGTTCTTGAACTAGGAAGACTTGGCACAGGGGCAGATAAAACTCCAGGCACTGTAAGTTTCGTGCTGGCAGGTCTTAAAATCCATTCATTTTCTTCAAGTCTAAGTTTCCCCAACCTACTAGTAGCTTTTTCTGAGTTTGTGTTTGTGATCTGAGATAGTCTTATGTAGAACAGGCTGGTCTTGAACTTGAAATCAAGTGCTGAGATTACAGGCACTCACTAATACACCTGGCTTAACTGCCTTTTCACCATTACTCCTCAAGACAGATCAAAGCTGGGAGAGATCCTAAAATGATCAGATAATAGCTTCACAATTACCTTTTCATCCCTGAAGAAAATTCTTATTTAGGTCTATAATGGGTAGACGTAGCCTAGTAAAGACAAGTAGTAAACAGGCAAAGATCTTATGCCAAAATAACATGTATTGCAATTTCTTTCCCCGAGTATAACACTTACATGTTTAATATACTAATACTTAATTGTATTCACACAACCCTGTAAAACAGTTACATTA
>LZPO01044414.1:0-13334 GCA_001675575.1 Neotoma lepida | reverse complement strand
AGCAGAAGTCCCCAAATCACAAGATCATACTTGCCATCTTGGGATATACATTGGGACCTTGGCTTAGGTGCAAACCTTTAATCCCAGCACTCAGGAGGTAGAGGCAGTGGATCTCTTTGAGTTCCAGAACAGCCAAGACTGTTACAAAGAAACTCTGTCTTGAAAAACCAAAAACTAAAAGTTTCATATCTGACTTTCAAATTAGCAGTTGACAGCATTCCAAACGTTTTAAGACTAGTTTAAATTTGAGAAGAAAATGGTTGCTGACAAAGTACCTACAAGAAACTATTAAAACATTTAAGCTTTTTTTTCTTTTTTAAAGTTTAGCTTTGGTGATAGCGGGGACTGAGGCCTTGTGCTTAGCACTCTGAGAAGCAGCTACATACTCAGCCTTCTTTTTACCCTTTTGGGGGTGGGTGGATAGTGTCTCACTATGTTGTCCTGCCTGGCCTCAAACTCGAGATCCACCTGTCTCTGTGTACTCCTGAGTTCTGAGATTAAAGGATTTTTAATGTTTAAGTTTCTCTTGCAAAAATACCTCACTGGATCTGAAAACTCAATGCTCTTAACATCCTGTGAATGAGACTTAGGAGTAAGAAAGGTTTAGATACTGACATGCTTTTGGGGGCGGAGGAGATCTAACTTGATGGTAAATTTGGATCCAGACTGGGTACACAGTAAGACTGTCTTAAAACAATAAAACTTTAAAATGGTCTGAACATATCTGAATGCTTGAACATTAGGGAATCTTCCCCTCCTTATCAAGGAGCATCCACACTATGACACTTTTTAAAAGTAATGGTTTTACTAGGTTAAAAGGAGTCATGTTTTAGTGAGTTTGGAGCTTAATTACCGGGTGTTCACTTTAACGCTTAAATGGTAACACTTCCCTAGTCAACAGCACTAGGTAAACCAGAATCACTTCCCATGTTCATCTCTCCCTCTATGAGTAAATTCCACCTGAGAGTAAAGCCAAAGGCTAGGGGGCTAGTACCATTCAATTTACTGAATGGCCTAACCTCCCTGGGCCCTAATTTTCCATTTATAAAATGAAGTTGTACTGACAGGTCTAAGGGTAAAGCTACATACTTTAGATTTTCAAGAGACTGCTGCTGGTATGAACACAGGTTCCACCATCTCTGCTTGATAAAATCCTGTTCATCCTCTAGCAATGAATTCTTATCCAACACCTTTCAAATGATCTCATTACCAGAAATGACCTCTCAACCCCACCTCATCACTACAAGTGTTAGCTATTACCTGTTACTACACCATAAGCACTTCACCATAGAAAAATAGACAGAATACAGCAGTATATAGGTAGTTATTTTTAAGTTATGAAGTTTGTAACATGAGTAGGAAGAAAACAAGTGTGAAACTCTTTCTCTCAGAACTTTTCTAATGCATAATACAGTAGCTAAGAGCAATGTCTACCATGTTGTTCAGGTAAGAACCATCTATCTATCTCCTTCAGACTAAACTACTTGGTAAGCCTGCCTGGTCATTTAGATGGAGGCAGTATTGCACAGATCTGGGATTTTACTATTAGCTCAGTCACTTGGAATTTGGTTATAGGCACTGTACAACTCTAGTTTTCTCGTCTCTAAAAATGGACCAACAGGACCTTATTTTACAGAACTGTGAAAATCAACTTAGCATTTGAGTTCCCTCAAGAATCAATCTCAAATTCCTTAATGCAGTTTTCTAAGCCCCCCATGAACTAACCAGTATCTACTTCAACCAAATTGGTGAATACGTCACTTTCTTTAAGCACTTTTTCCTTTCTTGACCATAAATACTTTGCAATCAGTTTTCTCACTGGTTGAGAAAATTCTAATCATTTCTAGAGCCTACTCAAAAGCCAACTCTGTAGAGAGCCTCCAACTGTTCCTCTTATCCCTCTCCAAGGCCCCGTAAGTCAAGTCACAGNTTCTTCATCAAGTACTTTCTTAGGGGGAAAAGACCACGAGGCCTCTAGGTCCAATGTTAAGCAATATGTAACTGAGACAACTGCAATCCCTTTTTAAGTCATTTAATTTCATGTGAACTAGGATAAAACTGGAAAGGCAAAAAGTAAAATAATAAAATGGGAAAGGGGACTTGAAATTTTTACTGAGCTCCAAGCCCGGTGGAAAAAGACCCAGTGAGCTTCGCTGCCGGACCTCCCTGCCCACCTCGCCTGTTAAAGGAAACTTAGGGACTCGCGGCCGGAAACTTTCCTCGAAGGGTGGTCACTTTTTGAGACTAAATTATCTTTCTCTCTCGTCTTCACACCCTGTCTTAAGTCTCGAGCGGGGAAAGGGAGCGAGATATCCGCCCGGAAAAGCCAGCCTACAAAGTTTTTAATCACGGTGCTCCACCGGAACCGAGGGAAGCTTCCCAGGGCCCCTGAGCGCTCGGCAACGAGAGCAGCGGCGGTCGTGTTTTGAAGAGACTGCCGGGGCCGCCTGCCCTAATTCTGTTTCATCAGGGAAACTAAGTGGATATTCAAACCCTTTCAGAGNGGGCGACTCAACGTGCTTTCCATTCCGAAACGCCGATCCCGGTAGGCGGCCGGCCTCGACGCCGTCGCCCTGAGGAGAGCTGGGTGCGGCCAAGCCTGAGGATCCGGAGTCCTCGTCGGCTCCCCAGCTCCGAGCCGCCTAGGCCCGGCTGCTCCACATGGCGGCCGCCGACAGCTAGGCCGCAGGCCCGGCTTCCCACACTGCTGTGGGTTCGGCTTCCTGCCTCAGTGCTTAGCTCTAGCTCCGTGCTCCGTCCTCACCTCGTCCCCGGACATGGCTGTGGTTCGAGAGGGCTCGGCACGGATGGGAAGTCAGACCCGTCAGCTTCAGACCCCGGAGTCAGCGCAGCTCCGACCGAAACCTCTCCCAGCACCGCGCTAGGCTCTTGCATCAGCGAAAGGGAACGACACCCCGCCCTCCTCTCAAACGTTGGAAGTGCGCCTGCGCAGAGCTCGCCAGNGCGCAGGCGTGCAGCGGAGACAACCTCGCGTGCTTCTTATGGCGCGAGTTACCAGGCGACATCCCGGCGCCGGGCATGTTGGGAGTTGTAGTTTGCCTAGAAGGAGAGGGCGCTTGAGCTACANCAGTTCCCGAGGTCGTTAGCGACTGTTTTTAGCATCAGTCAGGAGGTTCGGGTTCTTGTGCTGCTGGTTACCTCAGCGGTTCGGAAAGCGCTGGGTTGCTTGTAGAGTGAATTTGGGGTCATTCTTCCGGAGCTAGGTTATGAGACTCTATAATATGACCCCGTGGGGCTAATTTCCCACATACCCCTGGGGTGTTCTAGTATTCGAGGAATTCTAAGGGAACTGGAGGTATGCACCTCATTTAAAGGCGTTTTACTTCGTGAGAAGTTTAAGTTGCTAGCTTTTTACTTCAGAAGTGTCTTCCTTGGTTCCCCTGAGGTAGACTGAGAAACAGCCCAGCAAGCAACAGTCCGTCAGGAAGCTTTGAAATACAGTCATAACTCCCTTAATGAAGGGGGTATGTTGAGAAATGTANGTAATTAACTTGACGAACCTCACACCACACAAGGAAAGACACTACAATGTCCTAGGCAATATAATCTGGGACCGTGGTCATATNTTCTTTTTTTGCAAAAGCTTCCTTATATGATGCATGACTACTTGNTTATGAAGTCTTTGCTAGACAATTCTGGATGCATCATCCAATTTCCCTGGGGAGATACAGCTGCCACTTAGGGAGGTCTCATTATCTTCAGTGCCATCCAGTCAAAGATCGAGGACAGCCAGGTGGTGGTGGCNCATGCCTTCAATTCCAGCGCTCGGGAGACAGGCAGAGCTCTGAATTCGTGGCCAGCCTGGTCTACAACGCGAGTTCGAGACCAGCTAAGACTATGACACAGAGAAACCCTGTCTCGAAAAACAAAGAAAGATCGCGGAGACTTGTAATTAGACAAACCGGGCTTGTAACCATGAGGAACAGCAAGGCATCACTGTCCGAAAGAATGCAGTTTGGACTTCTCAGGTGATTGAGGGGAGGGTTCAAGTAAGCAGATGCTATCAGGAAGTGGGAGTAATTATTAGGGTTTAATGCTTCTCGAATAAGAAGAATCAAGTGAGGATTGGTGGAAAAGCCCCTCATTACATGAGATGGGGAATAGTTAGTTATTTTTGTGGTTGGCACAAATGTTCTTCTTGGCTTTATTTTTGTATTCATACATGATTACAGCATTTGTTTGTCTCTGTTTCTATCTCCTGAAATCACAAGGTGGTCTGTCTAAGCTGGGCGTGGTGGCACTTACCATCCTAGCACTTGGGAGACAAAGGCAGGAGTAATATCAGAATTTCATGGCCAGCCTGGACTATATAAGATCTTGTCAGGGGTGGGGGAGAAAAGAAAGAAAGACTAAGAAAAAGATCTTAGTGTCTTCTTATCAATTACCTTGCTGTGCACTAATCTTAAAAATAAATAAACTAAATTAAAACAATGTTCTATGAAATTAGTTAGTTCAGCGCACCCTAGATGATATCAACATACCTCCCCCACTACCNGAGGCTACTCTCCTCATTATGAGCCACAATGCTTAATATGTTCTCTGCTTTAGTCCTTAATAGCTGAGATAACCCACAAATATTTAGTGCTCCTTGCTGCATATCCATTCCTAATCTAAGCATAGCATGCCCTTGCCTTGAAAGAGCCTACACTTTAGTGACAGAGATATTTCATTAGCCTCCTTTTCTGAATGAAGAAACTGCTTGTAGAGCATTGAAAAAATTACTCACAGTTATATACAGACAACAGAAAAGAGAACCCAGGACAATTTGATGCGGGTGGCTGCTCCTTTACCTTGAGAATCTTAGTTGCTGCCACCAAACTATGGTCTTCTTTAGCTGCAAGCATCTGTGTGTACCAGGATTTCTTACCAGCAACACTATTGGCGATTTGGACCAGATACCTCTGTATCAGCTCTTGCCTCCAGGTTCCTGTCCTGTTTCAGTTCCTGTCCTGACTTTCTTCAGTGATGCACAGTGCTGTGGAAGTGTAAGCCAAATAAACCCTCTCCTCCCCAAGTTGCTTGGTTTTTCATCATAGCCATAGAAAACCTAACCAAGACAGAAATTGATACCAGTCCTGACCATGTTGTTTTTGGGAGGATTGAGGAAGGACTTTGGAACTTTGGGCTTAAAAAGCCATTGAATGTTCAATACTTGGTGAGCTGTTCTGTGGGGGCTTGGAAGATAAGAATGTTGTGAGCAATGCAGACAATGGAGGCCTGACTTGTGAAGTTTTCAGAGAGGAGTGTGAGAGTCTTTTAAAGACTATCAGGACCGTGGCATATTTTGAGTTAAGAATCTGTGGTTCAGGTTAGCTAGGCCTGAAGAAACAACAGNTGTGATTAACAAGAGACGAGAAACATTAAAATGAAACCTTTGCTTTACTGGGTAAATTGATACTTGTCAGCTGCTGTCAAGAAATTAGGGGTGATTAGGAGCCTAGCATCACTGAGATGAAAACTTCTGAGAAATGTTTCCTGAGAGTTAGCACACAGAAGCTGTGTTCTAGAGGTGGCCTAGGTTGTACCTTGTGCTGGCAGCCAAACTTGGTACTGTGTAAGAGTCTTTCAGGTGGTACTGCTTTGAAGGCATGAAGGGGTCATGGAGAGCAGCTGAGGCTTGGCACTGTGAGAATCCAGGACCATTGGTGAAGGTGCAGACTCAGTAGCAGTTGAAGCTCTAGGATTGAAGGGGTCATGAAGAGAAACTGAGGCATGGCACAGGAGAGGAGCTCAGGAGAGGCTATTGGTGAAAGTGAAGCCCAGTTGCAGCAGGAAACTCCGGCATTTTGGAGATGCCGGTAGTCTGAGATGACCACCAAGAATAGCAGCAGCAGCGGAATAGAGCCAGTTGGAGTTGAGAAGACAAGCTGTTTGTGCTGTGTGTGAGGGCAGAGCCAGAAAAGTGACCCAAGCCCCTTAGAGGAGCCCAGTAGATTGTGAATGAATCNCAGATATTAGACATTTTTATTTATACTGTTGGAGTTTGGTTTTGCTTTGTTCAGATTGTGACTGTGCCCTGGTATTTCCCTCTTGAAGAAAGGAAGTATTTAGCTTAGTTTTGATTTTATAGGAGCCCACAGTTGAGAGACTTTGAATTTTTAAAAGATTATGGATTTTTAAAGAGACTTTGGATTTTTAAGGGGACTGAACTTTTAAAGTATTTGAATTGATATAGAATGTGGGACTTCTAAGTTTATAATATGTCTTATATTTATGATATTTGTTAATCTGAGATCTTGGAGATGAACCAAAAAAGAAAAAAGAAAGGTTATGTCTTAAAAAGTGTTGTGTGTCGAGTTGACAAGGANTCTGTTGTGCTGTCTAATTTTATGTCAGCTTGACCCAGGCTGGAGTCATCTGAGAGGAGGGAACCTCAACTGAGGACATGCCTGCATAAGACTGGGCTGTAGGCAAGCCTGCAGAACATTTTCTTAGTGATTGATGTGGGATGGCCCAGCCAATTTTGGTTGGAGTTATCCCTGGGCTGGTGGTCCTGGGTTCCAGAGAGCAGGCTGAGCAAGCCACATGGAGCAAGGCAATAAACAGCACTCCTCCATGGCCTATACATCAGCTCCTGTCGCTAAGTTCCTGTCCTGTTTGAGTTCCTGTCCTGACTTCCTCAGTGATGGACTACAGTGTGGAAATGTAAGACAAATAAGCCCATTCTGCCCCTACTTGCTTTGGTCATATTTTTTCATCATAACAGTAGTAATCCTAAGTAGTCTTCATAAGGCCTTCTTGTGCCCCTATTCCCTCTTTGGGAGATGTTGGTATACCTCAAAAACAGTCAAATTGCTTCTGTGAAAAAGTTTTTCTTTTCAGCATGGTACCCAGTGTAACTACCCTCACCTGTCTAACTNGAAGGAAATTTTCCTTCAGAGATTTCATCTTTCTTCCAAGGTAGTAGTTTGCTTTCCAAGAAAAGCCAGGATCCCTTGGTGAACTAGCCAAAGTCACAAAGCAATGATAGCTAAGCTTTTCCAGTTTTTCTAAGAGATAAGAGCCCACTTAGCACCAACACAAATAATCATTTGTATTTTTATAGCTTTTTTTTCATTTAGTAATCTCTATAAAACATATAAGACATTTAGTAATTTTCAATTCATACTCATGAAGGAAATCACTATAGTTTTTCTGTTTTCTAAATAGAGAAGCCAAATTATGGACGCTACAAAAGTAGTGAGAAGTCTAGAATTAGTCTACTGGACTCTTTACTCTGGACCCCTCTTTATACCTAGCATCAACCCAGTTCTTCAGCTGCTGAACGGTAAGTTAATGGAGAAAATTAATCAGCCCTATACTAAAGTATATACTTTCAATGGCTTTGGAACAGTCCTTGTTCTCTTCAGTTGACCAATGTTGTATAGCCATCTTCTCCTACCTGAAACATTCCCTTGTAGAGGAGTGCAGGAAGCTCATAGGACTCAAGGAGTCCAGGAAAATAATCTCCAAAAGCACTACGTGGTACAAAGCCCCTCCCCCAAATCTATAAAAGCAAGGAATAGTTTCGGGGAAGAGGAAACTTACTTTGACTCCAAGCTCTTCAGGGAGCTCCAGGGATGTAGCTTTTGTGAGTGTTCACCCATGTTGGGGTGGGTGGGCTTTTCAGTGACCCAGCTGCCTGTGAGTCAGCTATGCTCCTGTAAGTAACTTCAACAAACGAGATGTGTGGGATCATTTCTTTGTTCTGTCATTGGAACCCATTTGGGTTGACTAGACATTGTTCATGTCTCTCCAGGAAAAACTACACAATACACTCACAAAAGAGCAGGCCTGTAGAGACCATGACTTAAAGTTGTGACAGTGTTTGAAATAGAACCAAGATCTATTTAGAAGATCTAAATAGAATCAAGATCTTGGGTTGGCAAGATGGCTTAGAGAATAAAGAAGCTTGCTAGGTGTGGTGGTTTGAATAAGAATGGCCCCCAGCAGGGCAGTGGTCGTGCATGTCTTTAATCCCAGTTAGGGACTAGGAGGCAGAGACAGGNAGATCTCTGTGAGTTCCAGGCCAGCCTGGTCTACAGAGTGAGTTCTAGGACAGCCAGGGCTACACAGAGAAACCTTATCTCAAACAAACAAACAAAATGAAACAAGAAAAAAAAATGGGGGCTGGAGAGATGGCTCAGAGGTTAACAGCACTGACTGTCCCTTCCAGAGGTCCTGAGTTCAATTCCCAGCAACCACATGGTGGCTCACAACCAACTGTAATGAGATCTGGTGCCCTCTTCTGGCTTGTAGGCACACATGCAGGCAGAACACTATATACATAATAAATAAATAAATCTTAAAAAGAAAAGAAAGAATGGCCTTTATAGGCTGATATATTTGAATTCTTAGTCAGGGAGTAGAATTGTTTGAAAGGATTTTAAGAATTAGGAGATGTGGCCTTGTTGGAGGAAATGCGTCACTGGGGGTGGGTTTGAGGTTTCAAAACCCCATGCCAGCTCCAGGCTCTCTCTTTGTTGCTTGCTTTGTTTCGTTTGTTTATTGATACAGGATTTCACTATGTATCCTAAGATAGCCTCAAACTCATGATCCTTCAGCCTTCACCTTGAATTATTTTTAAACATTTTTACATTTATTCACTTACTGGGTGTGTAGGTGTGAGTACATGCCATACACATCATGTGTATAGAAACCAAAGGAAACTTTTATTTCCAAGGAGGGGTACAAAATCCTTTCTTGCCCTTTTCTGTTATGATTTAATATTTATCAATATTATTGAATANGCACTTCAATGCTTTTTGCTATTTTTTTTTTTTGAAAGAGGATCTCCCTGTGTAACTCTGGCTGGCCTAGAACTCACTATGTAGTGCAGGCTGGCCCTGAACTCATNGGTAATCCTAATTCTGTCTCCCAATAGCTGAAATTATAGGCATGTACCACAGTGCCTAACCAATGCATTATTATTTTCGACTACATCTGTCTCTTCTTTCCAACAAGGTTATAAAATTCCTTTTTTTCTTCTTTAGTTTTTTAAGATAGAGTTTCATATTGCTGAAGCTAGCCCAAAACTTAATAANCAGTGAAGGATGAGCCTCCTGCCTCTCAAGTGCTCACAACTAGCTTTAAAATTATTGAGTATAGTGAACAAATGTTAAAGGTATGCCCTCGGAGTGTCTTAAATCTAGTANGATTGTAATATAAATAGTTGGTGGTATTCGGGCTACTTAATGTTTTGCTATCTTAGAAGATGATTTTTAATAAACAACAATGAGATTCTACCTCACATTCATTAGAATGGTCACTATGAAAATGAAACCAAAAGACTCATACACCAAAAACTGACAAGTGCTAGCAAGGATATGGAGAAACTGGAAGCCTTGCACACGGTTGATAGGAAGGCTAAATGCTATGTCCACTATGGAAAACAGTAAGGCTATTCCTTAAAAAAAAAAAAGTTTAAATAGAAGTACCACATGTTTCTTCAATTCTGCTTGTGGGTATGTATCTGAGAGAACCAAAAGCAGGGTCTACACCCACGTTCATAGCAACACTATTTACAATGGTCAAAAGGATGAAACAATCTGTCCATCACCAGACAAATAGGCAAGCAAGAATGTGGTATGTGCATACAGTGAAATATCATTGAGCTTTTAAAATTATGCTGTATGCAACAACATGGACAACCTTGAGGACAGTCTGCTAAGGGATACAAACTAGTTATAAAAAGACAAATACTGGGGGGCTGGAGAGATGGCTCAGCAGTTAAAACCGTAGAGTGCCCTTGCAGAGGACCTGAGTTTGTTTCCCAGCCCTTGTGTCAGATGGCTCAGAACTATATATAACTCTAGCTCCATGGCATCTGATGCCCTTTTCTGGACACACACACACACACACACACACACACACACAATCTTTTTTTAAATGATTTCTTGAGATTATATTATAATTATATCATTTCCCCCTTCTATTTCCTCCCTCCACACTCTCCCATATGCCACCCCCACACTCTGCTTTCTCTCAAATTCATGGTCTATTTTTCTTTAATTGTTGTTATATTATTATATGTGTATCTGTTTCCTAAATACATAAATACAACCTGCTCATTCTGTATAATGTTACTTGTATGCATATGTTTTCAAGGCTGACCATTTGGCATTGGATAACTAATTGGTGTGCTCTTCCCTGGGGAAGACTCATTTTCTTGCTCTCAATATTTCTTAGTTGCCTATAATTCTTTGTCTAGGATTGAGGCCTCATGAGATTTCACCATCCACATTAGCATGTCTAGTGGTGTCCTCCTTGTTAAGATCGTGTTGAGGCAGTCATATTGGTGAGACTTCATGGGTGTAGCTTCTGATATTTATAGGAGACACNGTATCACAACAAACTCCCTGTTCCTCTGGTTCTTACGATCTTTCTGATCTCTCATTGGTAATGATTTCTGAGCATCAGGTGCAGGAGTTGTGTAGTAGATGTATCAGTTGAAACTAGGCTCCACAACGCTGCACTTTGATTGGTTGGAATTTTCTGTAATGGTCTCTGCCTGTTGCAAAGAGAAGTCTCCTCGATGAGGAGTGAGGACTCCACTTATCTGTGGGTATAAGTAATGTAGTTAGGGATTATGCCGGTTTAGTAAAGTGGTGGTTGTAGGTTCTTCAAGATCCATGACTTGNCTAGTCCTGGGTAGTTAGGCATGATTTCTTAAAGGTGTGTGCTACCACTGCCTGACCTCTATGTTTAATATAGTGGCTGGCTTTTTCCTCTGATTCTCAGATAAGCTTTATTGGAGTGCACAAATAAAATATCACCACATTTGAGTGTGTCTTAAGTCATACCAGAGAGCTGTAGGTTAACTGCCAAAGCNTGAATGTATCACTCTTGCACACTTAGACACAGTGCCCAGAGACTCCCAAGCTGTATATGACCTGATAGCCTCCTCCTGAGGACTGACTGGCTTTCGTGTTACCAAAAGGTACATGCAAGCTTCCAAAGGAGAGAAGCAACCAACAATCCTACACAGCTCTGACACCTATTAACCACAACAATGACCAGCATGGCATGATAACAACAAATCTTTTAAAAAGACAAAATATCTTCTGGAATCTTTTATATGAGGCACTCAGAGTAATAGAATTCATATTGGTTGACATGGGCTGATAGGAGGGGAATAGTGCTGGTTAAGATGCATAGAATTTTAGTTTGTAGGATGGAAAGAATTCTAGAATTTTGGGTAAGAAAAACTTAACTGTGCACTTAAAAATGAACAAGANGATAGAGTATGTGTATTGTACCACATTAAAAAATTAAATTTATTTTNTCATTGTGTGTATTGTGCATGTGTGTATGATGTATGTGAATGTGTGTAAATTCAGGCATGGATTTTCCAGAGCGTGCATGTGTCAGAGGACAACTTCCAGGAGTTGGCTGTCTCCTTCCATCTTTATGTGGGTTCTGGGGATTGAACTTAGGTTGTTAGGATTGTATGGCAAGTAACTTTACACACTGAGCCATCTTGCTGACCCTTATCACACTTAAAAGGGCACAGAACAAGAGGCTGGAAAGANTGCTCAGTGGTTAAGAGCTTTTGCTTCTCTTGCAGAGGACCAGAGTTCAGTTCCCAGTACCTACATCAAGTGGCTTACAATTGCCTATAAGTCCAGATCCCATTCTGGCCTCTATGGGTGTACAGCATGCACACATGTGTGCATACACACACACAGAGGAATAAATTATATATATAATTTATATATTATATATATTATTTTTTTAAAGGACACATAACAGGATGTCAAAAGACCAGGATTGCAGTTCTTGGCTATTCCCTTCTTTACTCAGTGTGCCTGTTGCTTCATTTAAAATCAGGANAAGATGCCTGACAGTTCTGTTTTTTATAAAGATCGTATAAATACAAATGTTTTGATTAGTAGTTTTTACAGCATTCCAGCATCACTAGTCTTATACTCATTACAAGTTTCGCGTCTTATTTCATAATGCAATGTTCCCAAAGGTGCTTCAGCCAAAGCTTATGACCACTTCAAAGGATATATATATATACACAAAACCCCCTCATTTTGGGTTATACACCTTATAATTTGGCTCTAGGACAACAGCAAATAAACAGCTTTTATGACGACTATTGATGATCTAAGATACTAATTATCTATGTGGTTTAGCATTAGTTGAGGAAATATAAATCCAAGATTCTCATGTTAATGTTCAAAGAGCTAGTTCCAAATTAGCAAGCTAGCTAAGAGAAAGAATTAATATTTGTTTAAAAGCAGTTAAGTGTCAGGCCCCAGAGCAGGCATGAGACCTGTGCTGTTTCATTTAGTGGCCACTATAATCTTTTCAGGTTGGTAAAATGGAAACTAAAGTTGAGAGAGGTTGTCACTAACTCAACAATGAACAAGAGGCAGAGATNGACTTGGGATTTAGGTCCCAATGACTGAAGTCTGTGCTCTTTCTACTATGTTACACTTCCCCTCAATATATAATATATTTCTCTGTCCTCACTTGTGTAGAGTTCATGATAAATGATATGTATTTAATGCACATTTATGTCAATTATCTGACTTGGTCAAACAAGTAAACTAGACTGTGGGGGGTGATAAGCACCATTTTAGAGATGAGGACTCAGACAGTCAGGCGAGCAGGAAGCAATCAGAACTTGNATGCGGGTACTGCAGTTCTCACGCTTTCCTTTGCTGAATCAGCCTCATGGGAGCAGAATTTCATGTCTGTATTTCCTTGTCTTCACGCCTTCTAAGTGTTTTAATAGGTGTGAAGTCTGAGCATCTTGGCGGTCTTGCACTCTGACAGTGTGTGGATAGAACAACACACATGCTGCTCTCTGCTTGTACTCCCGAATCATTAAAATAACTGTGAACGAATATAGTTTTTAAATATTTAGTTTTTAGCCATGTGGTGGTGGCACACACCTTTAATCCCAGCACTCAAGAGGCAGAGGCAGGTGGATCTCTGTGAGTTCNGCCTGGTCTACAGAATGAGTTCCATGACAGCCAGGGGCTACACAGAGAAACCCTGTCTTGAAAAACAATTAGTTTTTAACTCTTAAATTATGTTCATTTGGGGCTAGAGAGATGGCTCAGAGGTTAAGAGCACTGGCTGCTCTTCCAGAGGTCCTGAGTTCAATTCCCAGGAACTACATGGTGGCTCACAGCCCATCTATAATGAGATCTGGTGCCCTCTTCTGGCCTGCAGGCATACATGCTGGCAGAATACTGTATACATAATAAATAAATCTTTGAAAAAAATTATGTTCATTCATTTTATTTTATGACTATTTTGCCTGCATGTATGTGTGTGTACCCTGTGTAGGTTGTAAATATACGGCTAGCTCAATTATT
>LZPO01044413.1:606690-628612 GCA_001675575.1 Neotoma lepida | reverse complement strand
TATGTAGGTAATCTTAAAGGAATCATGTGTCATGATTCCATTTTTGGGATATAAGCAACATTTGGCTTGCCACCGTCTTTAGGCAGCCACATGGCTGATTGCCATCTTTCCTAAGGTTGGAGAAGATGTTTGCCATGTGACTTCACTACCATCATCATTAAAGGTGACCACAAGGAGTGGACCCACCAAGAAGGCAACAACAGATCTCCAAGATATTTTAGATTAGGATGAAATTTTTTGTATCATAATTCCTGTCCTGTCCTAAAAACAAGGTTTATGAAAGACAGGGTTTAATAAGAATGCTTGTTTAAGAACGTATTAAAGCTGTACCTTCATGCTTTCATATGCAAAAATGTACCTTGTGCTGGCAACCAAACTTTAATGTAAGAATCACCCAGGTAGTATTGGTTTTAAAGAGTCATGGGGAACAGCTGAGGCTTGCCACTATGTGACAGAGCTGGAGTTCCTAAAGAAAGCCCAGTTTCAAAAGTGAACCTCTGTGGGATGACTCATCCCTAAGAAGCTTGAGGGCCACCAGCCCAAACCAGTAAAAAAGATACATTCTGAGAGCCAACCTGGGTCTGCCTAAGGGCCTTAGCAACAGCAGCTGAAACATGATCTGGAGATGACCTGGACCAATGAGAGGCAGCCATGTTACACCAGCAGATGCATATTCATCAGACCTTCACCCCTGGTGGAGTGGAGGGTATATAAAGCTTGCCTCTTTCTGAATAAACTGAGCTTGTTGTTTCGACATTCTCCTGGAGTCTGTGTGGTTTGACTCCACGCCTACTTGGCCTCCTCCCTGAAAGGGAACAACAGCACAGGACCCCTGCTACAGACCTCAGTAGGTTTTGAAATGCCACTGCCATGTGATAGTCACCTGAAGCACAGCCACAATGAAATGGAGCAGGCTGGGATCTAGAAGGCAGGCTGTGTTTATGCTGCCAAGAGTGAGGCCAAAGAGGTGATCCAAGCCCGTCAGGCAAACTAAAAGGATTGTGAATGAATCCTAGATATTGAGCTTTGAATTGTTTATACTATTGGAGCTTGGTTTTGCCATATGTAGATTGTCGTTGTGCCCTGTATCTTTCTTTTTGAAGTAAAATAGAAGTACTTTATTAATGATACACATAGTTGAGAGATTTTTAAAACTTTTTTAAGAAGAAATTTTGAAGTTTTACAGAAAATCTAAATTTAAAAACTGGATTTTTTGAAGGAACAACTTTTAAAATATTTAAATTGATAAAGCTATAGGATATTATAAGTTTATAAAATGTTTTATAGTATTAATATTTGAACTTAAACATAAATAAAAGACTAAAAATCAGGNGACAGCTATGAGCACCAAATACTAAACACCAGAAACTGAGATGTTACTATCTTATGATGCAGCAAGACAATGACCTAAGCAGTATGACAAGAAAAACCTTCTCAAGCTATAAGTCTTGACCCTTTTGGGGGTTGAAAGGCCTTTTTACAGGGATAGCCTAGGCCCACCTGCATGTCGAATGTTTCCACTGAGATTCATAACAGTGGCAAAATTGCAGTTGTAAAATTTTAACAGGAATGCTTTTGTAGTTGGGGTGTCACCACAACATGAGGAACTGTATTGAAGGTTCCTAACATTGAGAAAGTTGAGAACCACTGGCTCAGAGAATGTCTCTCCTTACCTAAGGTCTATTCATGCTTCAGAAAGTATGTCTAGCCTCCTTTGCTAACATTATTAAGCTTAAGCTATTTTGATAAGCTAAATCATATAAGAAACCGTTATATTCTGTAATGGTGTACTGTGAAAGGATCTGGAAACTTCCCAGTCTCTCTGTGGACTATGTTTATGAGTTATAAGTTTTATTTTGATACTAAAGGGAGCTTCAGTTGAGAAATTGTTGTTTTTAAGGCTCAAACTTAGCAGAAATAAAGCTATAAAGTCCTTTTCCCAAGGTCAGGCACTTAGGCAAAAACCCCCATCCCCTTGGGGTCTGAAGAAAGTTCCTGCTTGCTAAAAAGGGAGTCTTAATCCTTATCTTTTGCAAAAGGAACCTGTGGCCCTTTCATTAGCATATGACTGTGGTGCCTATTAATTTGTTAAGGGCAATGCTAGCCTCTAGGCTCCCTCAATTCCTGCCTACAAGCCATACCTCTGCAAGTCCTAGTCTTATTAAAACTAATAACTTATTGTAAACTGTTAAGAATAATAAAGAAACATATGTCAATGATCAGTCACCTTATAAATGGTCAGATTCTTTAATGTGTTCAGAACTATACTTGCAGTCTTGCTAAGTATTAATGTAATAAATTACAGGAAAAAGCTTTACTTTGGTCAAAAAGCCTCATGTGTTTTCAAGGTTAATCTAGTTACATTTAGCTCAGATATACTTAATATATAATGGTCCTCAAACTTGTCAGAAATCTGATGAATACGGTATTTAAAATGATTAATGGGAAAAGCTTACTGTGACAGAGACCTTCAGCTCCTAGCAGTGACCTCAAGATCTCCAAAGAAGATGATGAAGCATCACGATGACTCTACCTGGATTGTGGTAACACTAACCACTTGGTGAGACTGCCCAATGCCACATNTGCCAGGACCTGGCTCTAATGGTGGACAAGTGCACTGGAGAGATTATTGCCCCACTTTGCCCAGACAAAATAAAGTCAGCCCCATCTCCATGTTCCTTCTTCCAGAGGAAACCCTCTGACCTTCTGGACCTGGCAACCAAAGACTGATGCTGTCCTGGTACCTCTTCCCCCAATGCCATGGAGACCATAGGAGCTAGGATAACCATCTAGGTAATGTACTAGTCTCTGTCGTTTTTATTGAAAACAGGCCATTTGTTATATTTTCTGCTATAATTTATCCTTCTTAGATCTCTGATGGTATTGATGGCTAGGCTAACTAGCTTTGTCAGCTTAGCAGCAGCAGGCAATCAAGTTATACCCCAAGGCTGCAGCCACCTTGTTAGTCCATTTCATATGTAAAAATCAAGCTTTGCCTTTCCTAGAGCTACTAGGTCTCCTGTTGAGAAAAGGTAGACAGGTTTGCCTTGCTAACAGACTTCATATTAAAAGATGAACAGGTTTCAGATATAACTTTCCACTAAAGGAACATGATTTACAGTCATTGTTCTCAGTAATAGCTGCTTTTATCTCTGGTAAATGATTAGATGGACAGAAAAAGTGTTAAACTCTATGCAAGTTTTGAAGGTATAACAAAATATTACAAGGTATATAAAGGTCTGAGGATGTAAAACCTTAAGTAAGTTCTGAGGATCTCCGAAAGTAATTTAAGATGTATATGCCAGTTGTAAAGATATAAGTGACTTAAAGTATGTGAAAATGGGAAATGTTTCAGATTTCTTTCCCCTTCTATGCTTTTGTTACACTAAGATTTCAGAAGTTCAAAGTTTTAACATTGACAAATGGAGTTCCGATAAGCTCATAGAGCAGTGACTACTTACGGTTTAGTCACAAGCTCAAGATTTTAAATTTCCTTTGGTTGTTTTCTAAGTATATATTTAAAGGTTTTTGTCATCAGGCCAAAGAATCTCTGTCAAACCTATATCTAGCTCTCTGGACACAGGAAAAATTATTCATGCTTTTTAACCCAAATCTATAGCTTTTGCTAGGACTCAAAGCTGTGAGTCTACTTCAGCTGTTTTACAGACACCTGTTACCTGCTTTTTCTACAATATGGATTTCTGTACAGATTGGTAATGCTAATATACCTAAAACTTTTATGTCTTTTTGTACAATAAAAATTCATAAAAGCTTCAGAAAATCTGGGGAGTCATAAGACTTGGATCCACCTTTCACAGGTCAAAAAGATTCCAGATAAGTACAACCTAAATTTCTCTACCTGTCTATTCCTAATGATGGGATCTCTCTCTGTCTCTGTCTCTGTCTCTGTCTCTGTCTCTGTCTCTGTCTCTCTCTCTCTCTCCTAGTCTTGGGACTCCTCCCCTTCCCCAATTACTAGGACTATTAGCCTGAAAGTTCCAAATGTAAGATTTCCTTTAAGTTCCTAAATTTTAACTTCTGTCCCTTCTCTATATCTGTCATGGAATATTTCCACTTGGCTGACAGACACATCCAAACATCAGCTGCTGACTATAGAACATCAGCTGCTGACTATAACCTGCTCCAAATGACTGTGAGCCCTGGACTTGCTGAAAGCTGATGTGGACCAGTACAGCTGATGTGAATGCCCCCTATCTCTTCAGCTGGGTCAGTGAATCAGATGCATCTGATGAATGCCCCATTGCCTGAACTTCCTCTTTGCATTTGACTATCATTCCTGTCTTCCTGGGCCCTGACAACTACTTCCTAGTTTCAGCAGGAAGTAGTTATAGAAGAGAGTACATTACCCCTTATCCCCCAACAGGCTGGAATGTTAGATCAAAAGAAAACTCTCTGGCATAGGGGACAAAAACCTACCTATTGTGCCTATTGACATACCAGGAAAGGTACCTGTTAAAACCAAATAGACCCAGATCTATCAACAGGTTTATTCATTAGCTGAAATAGTTCTACAATATGATAGGATACTCAACCTGTTCTATATAAAACAGAGAGGTTATTGTATAGCTCTAAGAGAAAATTGTTGTTTTTATATAAACCACTTAGGAATTATTAGAAATAATCTGGTTGTGCTAAAAAAAATCATTGCAAAAAAAGGGACTTGAGGTAAAGTAAATAACTGGTCCCCATTCTTATTTCCAGGTCCCTTCTAAATAGTGACTTAAATGTCAGGCATCAAAGGGCCTTCGACCCTTCTGCTTCTTCTAATTGCTGCTGGTTCTTGCATCATTGATACCTTAACTAATGATAATTCTTGTTTGAGTACTATTAAGCTGATGGTTATTAGATCCCAATATAAACAGGTACCCATCACAGAGTCAAGGATTTGACTCAGGATACAATTGATGGGAGAGCCAAAGTTATATTTTAAGTTTTAATTACTATGCCACAGAGATCCATGAAACAAAAATGCCTCTGATCTGCAAGCCCCTTGCCCAAGGACAGATAGTTCCTGAAATGCTGGAGGCTATTGTTTATGGGAGATAACACGCCACATGTTTTTCACTCCCCTAAACAAGTTTGTTTGACCCATCTGCACCAGATGTGCTTGATCACATGTGGGTGGGAGTTCACAGGCAGGAAATATGTCAGGATGTACACTTGTCCCTGATTGGATGTAAGCTGAAGATATATCAGGACATATGATTGCCCCTGAATGGACCTGGTGGGAAATACTTAAGCCACTGCAAAACTTGATTTGGAGTCATTTTTCTGGGGTACCAGAGATGAATCTGGCCAGACTCCATCCACCTGGCCAGTATTTAATTAAAACTTGCTTCAAATTTGACTTTAACTGTAGTAGTGGTCTCATTCTCGACTGGTGAGATTAACAGGACATGGTCTGAATGTGCCCCACACCTCCCCAGGCTGGATGTATTGTGAGTGTGCTCCACTCACTCCTTTCCTCTCCCAAAGGCTGGACATAGTCTGAGTGTGCTCCCCGCCAGCCTCCACCCCAGCTTCATGGATTAAAATCTAACCCTCATTATGAAGAATTAAGAAGGAAGAACTTATACTATTGTTTTAGAAGTGGGAAAGTATTTAGGATTCAATAAGACCATCAGAATGAGGCCCCTGACTGAATGCTGGTGGGTTCTATAAAAAGGGGACAGAGACCAGACAAACAGAACACATACATTTTCCTTATTTCTTGC
Organism: Neotoma lepida; assembly: GCA_001675575.1. Taxonomy (NCBI): domain Eukaryota; kingdom Metazoa; phylum Chordata; class Mammalia; order Rodentia; family Cricetidae; genus Neotoma; species Neotoma lepida. The sequence goes on along the minus strand of LZPO01044413.1, from coordinate 622,877 downwards.
CATGTGATCCATGCAATACTCTACACCACCTTAGGATTCTTTCAACAACAAAATCACCAAATTCAGCACCTTGTCCTTATCACCTATAAACAGTGATTTAAAAAAACAAAAAATTCTTTACTTTATGAAGTTAGCTTGCTTCATGTTTTTCAATATAATAGTGAAATGCCAACAAACACACTTCCCACAAACACTATTACTTGCAAGGATATTTTGACTGGTTTCATCCTGATTTCAAAATATACTCATCTGCAAGTTTGAAGGAATCCACTCAGTGTTTGTGCTGTTGCTGTTTGTTGTTGGTGGTGGTGGAGGTAGTGATGGTGGTGGTGGTGATGATGGTGGTGGTAGTGATGATGATGGTGGTGGTAGTTATGATGATGGCGGTGGTAGTGATAATGGCGGTGCTTTCAGAACAGGAAGAGGCTTAATCAATATAAGGACTTTTAATCAAGGTCATAGATAACTTGCCCCATCACACTTTGGTGATGGTGATAGGCCCAAGCATCTTTGCCTATGCGCAATAAGCAAAGTGGCAACTATACCTAAGCATCTCTGTCGGGGGGTGGGGAGGTGAGGGTCATCATCACTACCAAAGAGCATATGTGGGGGTCATCATCACTACCAAAGAGCACATGCTGGAGACTTTCACCTAAAGCCAGATCAGTGAGGATGCATTTAGTAACTGCCTAGGTCAGGATTATGGATTGGCCAGCCTCTTCCCTAGGGCACGACAAGAGCACCCTAGGCCTCCTCCGTGTATCTCTTGCCGCTTAGGTGTGTCTCCATTAAGGGTGCGTATCCTTTGCGGAGCCTTCGGTATTGAAGGAAAGCCAGCAGCCCCAAGAGACCGACGAAAGCTCCCAATGTTCCTGTGACCACTGAGAGGGTTGTGGTCCAAACTGGAGCATTTTCCACTGAAATGAAAACAGACAAGAAGATTCTGCGATTACAATTCTTTCAGCCAAACACTCCTAGTGAAGGAAAGAATGTTTGCCTTTCACATGGACGTTTCTTTGCAAAGCAAAACTACCCTTGCTAGAATCTTATCATCTCTTTTCTTGCTGTTTATCATATCCACAACTGTTTTTCAAGGAAGCTGGAAATGTTACCCCATTATTTNAATAAGGCTTATTGCATTTTGTAAATCTGTTCCAGTAAATGTTTGGATGCAGAACAACACCTCTAAGGAAATACAGAACTGCATTTGTAAATTAGAAATTCATTTGAAGACATAAGAGCTAAGAAGGTCTTTGGGGAACTGTTAAATGAACAACCCTCGGTAGGAAATTCTGCTATTGTCTCTATCCTTGTAATGGATGATAAACACATGTAAGAGATCAGACAGGCTCTCCTGACAGGGACACTCACCAGGAGAAGCAGAGCTCTCTGTGGCCACTTATAAGTTGCCAATAAAATCTAAGCCTTTCACATGATAGAGCTAATCTACTCGCACATCATAGCACTCTCCCAAGAAGTTAATGCATTTTTAAACTATATTTATGGCTATGTGTCATTTCTTTACAACTTATCAACCACTGTAGAAGTTCATCCCCTCCAAGTCATCTGCTCTTCCCATGCCCGACCGTCATCTAAAGGACAGATTACATTTCTCATCCATCTCCAGTCCCACCAAGGGCGTGGCCCATCTTGACTGAATCCCTCCAGAAGCCCTGTCCTGGTAGGATCCAGAAGTACTTGTTACTAGTTATATTTCTTTTTCTTCTCATAATATGATATTTTTATTAATTATTCTAGAATTTCACATTCCATGTTTCGGTACTTACCTTCCACTCTTTCCTAATTCTTTTCCGATCTACCCTCTCTGTCCCCACCCACCTCCGACTTCAGGTTTTTTTTTTTTTTTGGATAACCCAATGAGTCCAATTTGTGCTGTTCATACTCCTGGGCACGGGGTCATCTACTGGAGTATGCTGGACCTATCAGTGCTCACACTCTTAAAGAAAACTGACTCTCCTCTCTCTGCCCCGGAAGCTATCAACTGTGAACAGTGCCTCAGTCATGGGGAGGGGATCATGAAGCTACCTGTCTCCGTGGTAACCTGTAGACTGCCTTGATTTTGTGTGGGTGATTGTGGACAAGCTGGTTACAGCTTCTTAAAACAGGAAATTTTGCCAGGCATGTTGGCACACGCCTTTAATCCTAGCACTTAGGAGACAGAGGCAGGTGGATCTTTGTGAGTTTGAAAGTAGCCTAATGTACAAAGTACATAGCAATTTTCAGGCCAGCCAGAACCACATGGGGAGATCCTGTCTCAAAAACAAACCAACAAACCACAGAATTTTTATACCACCATTTCTTTAATGAGACACCAAAAATGACTGCCTCTTACTAGCCAAATCTTGTTTGCTTTTTAAAATTATTTTTAAATTGTGGTAGCGTACACATAATATAGATTTTTACCATCATAGCTTTTTTAAAATGTAGTTTGGTGGTATCAAAGTACCTTCACATTTGTATATGACTACCATCACCCTTGTCTATAAAACACTTTTTGTTTAAGAAAACTGAGATGTTGTAATCAACACATGGTGATTCTTACTCTTCTATAATGCCCAATGACTCTCTGCCTAGGCCCTTCCAATACAGCAAGGTGTGGAAGCAAAAGGACTTTCATTCCACTCTCTGAAAGTTAAGATTATTTCAACCTATAAAAGAAACAGCCCAACAGCGGGCATGTTAACAGGAGAAAAGGCATCCGGATTCCTGAATGCATAAGTGCACGGGAGTTCCACAAAGTGTAAAATTCTAAGAACCATCTGGTTGGAATTGAAGCGATTGTAGGGAAAGACTACGTGGTTTTTCAGGGGGATTAATGGTATTCTAGGGACAAGCTCCCTGGGCTTGTCCGTCAAACCTAGTCTGTTCTGTTGATCCTCTGGAGCATCTGGCTTTTAGGAGAATGGGGACTTCAGAGAAAGCTCCTCCCTGCACTCTGGAAAAAAGGGCAAAAAGATGGCAGGGAGAGGCTCAGACTAGGAGGCATCAGACACATCTTGGATCCTCTTTAGCTGAAAGCACTTACCTGCCAACATGCCACATTCTGAGAAGTCATCTGAGCAAAACCAAGTTTTCCTCTTGCAGCCTTCGATTAAGCCACCTGTGCCCTCCCCTGTCCCCTGCTTCTCCCTCTTCAGTCTAAAACACCTGCTCAGCCACTTGGCATCTACCAGTCCTCCCAAGTCCAGTTTTACACTCAAAATCTTTCCCAAGTCCCTCACTGCTTTCTATCTTTAGTTAGAAGGGGATCAGGATATCACTTCCCACAACATGCCCGTGGGTACAGGGTCATTTTGAGACAGAAGCATTTGACATTCAGCACATGTCACTCCCTAGAGTTCCTCAGCTGACTAAATGAAAAAACTCAAAAGAAACAAGAAGTGCCAGAAACTCCCCCAGGGGAAATTGTCAGCTGCGGAAGTATGCACGAACTTACAAAAATGCCTTCTCTCCCATCACTTCCCCAGGTTTTCCTTCCCATGGTTTGCCATGTCTCAGAGACCAAGATCTTTGTTCCTTGTCCTGTCACATCTCCATGATGTCCCACTCTTGGTTTAAAGTGGTATCTAAGCTCCCAGGCCATTGGCTTCTTTGAGTCTTCCCTCTGCTCTAGAAAGATATCCTTCTCTAGTCTCAATCAGTTGAAACCAGTTTTTCAAATATCTACAATTTAAAAGCAAGACTAAGAAAGCAGGGTGGGAAAACATGCCATAACCTCCACGTATCCCAGTCTATTATGAGAAGGCGCAATGCCATCCTGGGTAGACCTGTCCCTACAGCAGTGGTGTAGGTAGTCCAAGCTGATTCAAAATACCTGGTGCAGTTGCAAAGTAATTTCACTGTACGAATCAAACCAACAGTTGACCTTCAAAACCATGGTAGTGAATCTCGGAAGGCTTTGCACTAATAATAATAATCTTTTTAAATGCAGTATTCTAATGCTTTCTACAATGGCTGAGTTTTTCCTATTTTCTGGTCTTCGAATCTTGAGACAATCTCAAGCTTGTCTCAAACACAACTCTGCCCTACAGACGAGAGCACTAGTTCCTCCCTGTCCAAGGTGTGTGAAAGTCATTTTGACGTTATCAGTTACACATTTCAANAGCCATGGGGCAGGTTTATGGATCTGATTAGTTTAAATAAAATTTTCAAATCAGGCAGAAGAGGGTAAGACAGCATCTCTGTAGAATGGGGTCTCTTAACAACTTGCAGTTTTCCCAAATGATCTGCAGCTAGTCCCTTTCTGATGTTTAATTGGTAGCTTAATGACTTATCTTATTAAATCCAAGGTATTCTCGAAAATAGCCAATAAACTTAACTCAGCCTGAATGCTTCAATTAACAGTCTTGCTTGACATTAAAAAGAAAGAGAGAGAGAAAGAAAGCTCCCTTAGAAGTTNCATGAGTCACCCACTTAGAAGCTGTATTCCTTACCTGACAGATCAATGGCATAATTGTAGCCAAGCTGGTCTGCGGTTAAGAAGAGTTCCTCATTAGTCACTGGTGGGAAGAAGGGAACCATGTTATACATCCGATTGTGACCAATGGGTGCCAGCTCCTGAGGCCAGGNGTCTGTGGGGGGGTTGTTTCTTTTCAGCCACTCATCAAAGATGGCGTCTGTGAAGGAGTGGAGGACCTGCAAGACAGTTGAACATGGTGCTGATCAGCTAACCCAACCTGAGCTCTCTCCACAACNGAATGTAGATCTTAACACAGGAGTATCTGTACCCAACCTAGCCCTGATGACACACATACTGACGTTTTCAGATGAACTTTGCAATGACATGCGGACACATCTCCTCAAAGGAGATTGTAAATCCTTTGATGAAGCGAACAAATGAGAGTTCATGTTGCAGATTTCACACTGGTTTGGAAACATCTGAGCTCTTCAGCATATTGTGCTAATTATTACTTTCAGGAGAAAGGCAAATATGATAAATACATACTCCACTCAATATTCAGATGTTTTAGTTTAGCACTTACCATTTCTGTAAAATAAATGAGCAATAAAAAAAAATAAAAACATTGCAAGTGGATTTTCAGATTTTGCTCACCCTTCACCTACTCATTTTATAAACCTTTCCCTTGAATTCTTAGTATTGCACAGCAATAAAGTAAAGCAAAAGAGTCTAAAAATGCTTGAATACACAGAATGCTCATTTTTATTTTCTCAAAGAAGCTGCAAAAGCCTTAACACTGCAACCGTTATGTTTCAAAGCATCGCCAGTGCAATCCCCATATGTACAGCCCTGATTTTCTTTAAACAGGGTGTAAAACCAAGAGTTCAGACTTCCCATCTAGCAGTGAGACTTCATCTTTCCTTCCTAGACTGCAAGTTCAGGGTGGCCAAGAATAGCATCTGCTTTTCCTCCTACGTCCCAGAGATGGCCGACTCAGGGTCACCATACACACGCTCTACTTCTCTGGAGAGGCAGTCATTTTGTGAAGAAGCCCAACTCTGTCACACAGAGACACCACAAAGAGAAGCCAGAGGGAACAAAGGCTAGCCAGACTACAGCGGCTCCAGTATCACCGCCATCAGACTAACACAGTGAGATCATGANACAAACTGGCTCAGTAAAGCCACTCCAGAGTCTCCGTCCAAACTCATAAGGAATCCTGAGAAATTAAGTGGTCATGGGAGCTTCAAGTCTAAGTGCTGGGTCATCCCGAACACAGCAGTAGACAACCAGAGGAAAGGGGAGAGGTCTAAACAACCCAGGACAGACTTACACTTACTCCAACACGCAGAGAGAAAGCTGTTTTCTGAACCCTAATGTTGGTACTGAGGGGGAGGAGTCATAAGGTTGAAGATGAGGAAGACATGGCTCATGAGTGATGACCATGGAAAGCACAGAAAACATCAGCAGTGGACACCAGTGGAACACCCCACACTACACATGACAGTGAGGAGATGGAGATGGCAACACAGCAACTCTAATAGCTTCTGTTGTGTGGGAAACGTTGGCAAATGGTGACAGTCACTTCAACTATAGCATCGGCAATGTCACTAGTTTAACCTGAAACAATGACTTCGGAGAGAAGAATGAAGGAATTCATATTTTATGAGTATATGCAGGCTACTATTTCCCCCGGCATCATAACTTTGTAGATCTAGCTAATAAAAAGACGAGCATTTAGGAAGGCATATGGTACATAATTAGCACTTAACAAATACACTAATTAATATTGTTAGTGCTTGTTCTCTGTCAAACACTACCCTAAGAACTTTACATATAATAACATATTGCCACTCCAGAGGACCTCAAGACATCCTGATTTAACGGAGGCTATTTTCATTAAATGCTCAGTCTACTGTAAGGAAGGACCACAGACTGGGTGCCTTAAACACTACAAACTCCTAGTTCTAGAAGACAGAGCTCCAAAATAAGATGTTAGTAGAATTGATTCCTTCCAGTGATCTTTGTCACTGCTTGGTCGTGGGTCTCTGCCTTCCTTTCCACATAATGTGTACTGGTCATGTCTAGACTCCTTCTCTTTGTACAGACATCAGTTACTACTGTTCAAATGTCTCTCTGTAAGGCGTACTGAAATTCTGTTGCCACTGAAGGTAAGTAGTCAAGAGGGCTCTGACCACATGGATGGGTTAATGCTGTGATTGTGGGGGTGGTTGCTATGGGAGTCACTTCCTTACACAAAGAATGATTTCTGCCTGTTTTCCCTCCTTTGTCTGAAACATACTCACATACTGCCTTTCTGTCACTATCACCATACTGTGATACAGCACAAAGACCTGTGCCAGATGCCTGTGCCATGCTCTTAGACTTCCCAGCCTTCAGAACCATAAACAAAATAAAGTGTTATTGTTTATATTTCACTTGGACTGTTGAGTTCTGTTATAGCAGTGGGAAGCAGACTAAGGCCCCTTGCATATTTGGATTATGGACCTCAGTCTTCTAATATGACCATATCTGAACTAATCACATCTAAACAAAGTCCTTTACCGAGTGCTTAGGGATTAGGATTTCAGTATTCAGTGAGGGGAGGCACCATCTAAACCAGAATAGAAGATATAGAAGTAGTAAGAGATTTGTCCAAAAGCACACAGATGGCATATGGTGGAGTAAGGGTTTGAACCCAGAAAGCCCAACTCTAAAGCCAGAGTTCATTTTACAATAGTATATTTATTTTATTTTCAATTCGATGTATGCATCTGTCCCTGAGGGCCCAGAGGTATGTGCATGTGTGCTAGGGTGCCTGCAGAGACACTGGTTCCCTGGAGGTGGAGCTACAAGGCAATTGTGGACCACCTGACATGGCTGTCAACTTAGGTCTTCAGAAAGAGCAGTACACACTCATCGCTGAGCCATCTCTGCATCCCACCCTCATCCCTTTAAAGATAAAGCCAGAGTTCTTAAATAAACCACCCTGTTTCCATCCTTAATCTAACTCTCAGGACCAACCACAATAAGAAATTAGCTTTAAGGTATATTCTCAAGTTTGACAAGGAAGTGTAGAATTGACTTAGGAGTTCCTAAGCCAGTTCTGAACTTTTATGATCTCTGAGTCCAAGTCAGAGATAGCACTGGNTCCGATTGTGACCAATGGGTGCCAGCTCCTGAGGCCAGGCGTCTGTGGGGGGGTTGTTTCTTTTCAGCCACTCATCAAAGATGGCGTCTGTGAAGGAGTGGAGGACCTGCAAGACAGTTGAACATGGTGCTGATCAGCTAACCCAACCTGAGCTCTCTCCACAACNGAATGTAGATCTTAACACAGGAGTATCTGTACCCAACCTAGCCCTGATGACACACATACTGACGTTTTCAGATGAACTTTGCAATGACATGCGGACACATCTCCTCAAAGGAGATTGTAAATCCTTTGATGAAGCGAACAAATGAGAGTTCATGTTGCAGATTTCACACTGGTTTGGAAACATCTGAGCTCTTCAGCATATTGTGCTAATTATTACTTTCAGGAGAAAGGCAAATATGATAAATACATACTCCACTCAATATTCAGATGTTTTAGTTTAGCACTTACCATTTCTGTAAAATAAATGAGCAATAAAAAAAAATAAAAACATTGCAAGTGGATTTTCAGATTTTGCTCACCCTTCACCTACTCATTTTATAAACCTTTCCCTTGAATTCTTAGTATTGCACAGCAATAAAGTAAAGCAAAAGAGTCTAAAAATGCTTGAATACACAGAATGCTCATTTTTATTTTCTCAAAGAAGCTGCAAAAGCCTTAACACTGCAACCGTTATGTTTCAAAGCATCGCCAGTGCAATCCCCATATGTACAGCCCTGATTTTCTTTAAACAGGGTGTAAAACCAAGAGTTCAGACTTCCCATCTAGCAGTGAGACTTCATCTTTCCTTCCTAGACTGCAAGTTCAGGGTGGCCAAGAATAGCATCTGCTTTTCCTCCTACGTCCCAGAGATGGCCGACTCAGGGTCACCATACACACGCTCTACTTCTCTGGAGAGGCAGTCATTTTGTGAAGAAGCCCAACTCTGTCACACAGAGACACCACAAAGAGAAGCCAGAGGGAACAAAGGCTAGCCAGACTACAGCGGCTCCAGTATCACCGCCATCAGACTAACACAGTGAGATCATGANACAAACTGGCTCAGTAAAGCCACTCCAGAGTCTCCGTCCAAACTCATAAGGAATCCTGAGAAATTAAGTGGTCATGGGAGCTTCAAGTCTAAGTGCTGGGTCATCCCGAACACAGCAGTAGACAACCAGAGGAAAGGGGAGAGGTCTAAACAACCCAGGACAGACTTACACTTACTCCAACACGCAGAGAGAAAGCTGTTTTCTGAACCCTAATGTTGGTACTGAGGGGGAGGAGTCATAAGGTTGAAGATGAGGAAGACATGGCTCATGAGTGATGACCATGGAAAGCACAGAAAACATCAGCAGTGGACACCAGTGGAACACCCCACACTACACATGACAGTGAGGAGATGGAGATGGCAACACAGCAACTCTAATAGCTTCTGTTGTGTGGGAAACGTTGGCAAATGGTGACAGTCACTTCAACTATAGCATCGGCAATGTCACTAGTTTAACCTGAAACAATGACTTCGGAGAGAAGAATGAAGGAATTCATATTTTATGAGTATATGCAGGCTACTATTTCCCCCGGCATCATAACTTTGTAGATCTAGCTAATAAAAAGACGAGCATTTAGGAAGGCATATGGTACATAATTAGCACTTAACAAATACACTAATTAATATTGTTAGTGCTTGTTCTCTGTCAAACACTACCCTAAGAACTTTACATATAATAACATATTGCCACTCCAGAGGACCTCAAGACATCCTGATTTAACGGAGGCTATTTTCATTAAATGCTCAGTCTACTGTAAGGAAGGACCACAGACTGGGTGCCTTAAACACTACAAACTCCTAGTTCTAGAAGACAGAGCTCCAAAATAAGATGTTAGTAGAATTGATTCCTTCCAGTGATCTTTGTCACTGCTTGGTCGTGGGTCTCTGCCTTCCTTTCCACATAATGTGTACTGGTCATGTCTAGACTCCTTCTCTTTGTACAGACATCAGTTACTACTGTTCAAATGTCTCTCTGTAAGGCGTACTGAAATTCTGTTGCCACTGAAGGTAAGTAGTCAAGAGGGCTCTGACCACATGGATGGGTTAATGCTGTGATTGTGGGGGTGGTTGCTATGGGAGTCACTTCCTTACACAAAGAATGATTTCTGCCTGTTTTCCCTCCTTTGTCTGAAACATACTCACATACTGCCTTTCTGTCACTATCACCATACTGTGATACAGCACAAAGACCTGTGCCAGATGCCTGTGCCATGCTCTTAGACTTCCCAGCCTTCAGAACCATAAACAAAATAAAGTGTTATTGTTTATATTTCACTTGGACTGTTGAGTTCTGTTATAGCAGTGGGAAGCAGACTAAGGCCCCTTGCATATTTGGATTATGGACCTCAGTCTTCTAATATGACCATATCTGAACTAATCACATCTAAACAAAGTCCTTTACCGAGTGCTTAGGGATTAGGATTTCAGTATTCAGTGAGGGGAGGCACCATCTAAACCAGAATAGAAGATATAGAAGTAGTAAGAGATTTGTCCAAAAGCACACAGATGGCATATGGTGGAGTAAGGGTTTGAACCCAGAAAGCCCAACTCTAAAGCCAGAGTTCATTTTACAATAGTATATTTATTTTATTTTCAATTCGATGTATGCATCTGTCCCTGAGGGCCCAGAGGTATGTGCATGTGTGCTAGGGTGCCTGCAGAGACACTGGTTCCCTGGAGGTGGAGCTACAAGGCAATTGTGGACCACCTGACATGGCTGTCAACTTAGGTCTTCAGAAAGAGCAGTACACACTCATCGCTGAGCCATCTCTGCATCCCACCCTCATCCCTTTAAAGATAAAGCCAGAGTTCTTAAATAAACCACCCTGTTTCCATCCTTAATCTAACTCTCAGGACCAACCACAATAAGAAATTAGCTTTAAGGTATATTCTCAAGTTTGACAAGGAAGTGTAGAATTGACTTAGGAGTTCCTAAGCCAGTTCTGAACTTTTATGATCTCTGAGTCCAAGTCAGAGATAGCACTGGNTTAGGAAAAAGACAAGAGACCCTCCAGACACAAGGAGGATGCCGTGTCAGTGCTGCAAGATGCTAATAACTTGTAGAAACATTGTAGAACCCTCCCAGTGCAAAGCATATAATTAAAAAAGCAGACAAAACTCTAAAGCAATTTATAATCAGCAGAGATAAAAGAAAGGAGGAAAATAATGAAAGACAATAGGTCTCATAAGGGCCATAAAACATACAATAAAAGCTCTAGTAGGAACTACATACAGAGTGCCCAATTTACAGAGTGCAATAAAAGAGAGCGAGCAGTGTGTTCTGAAAAGATGCAAAGAATATAATAAATATATTGAAGGTAATAACTTACCCAATGCTACAAAGAGACAAAGTGTAGCCTATACAATGAGTGTTTTTGCTAAAGCTGTGGACATTGTTCCTCACCAAGAAACCTTGTGCTGTTCTTGGGACATTAATTGTATCTTTGCTAGACACAAGTTGAAAATTAACTTGGGTATTATTGCTGTAATAGCCAAACGTTATTTCAGGGTCAGATATGAGGAGCAAAAGTCAAGTAAATGTACATTATTATGGACCTTTATCCACTACCGAGGGACATAACTACATTTTGGTATTAAAAATTTAACATTTAAGAAATAATGTGGCAAGATTTTACACAGCTCTATTTTGCTTTGTTCAAGCAAAATGAGGATAGGTACAAGAAGGGGGAGCACTGAGTCTCATCTCAGAGGCACTGTTGGAGGAAATGCGAGCACATGGCTCAAAACCTTTCTAATGTAACCCTTGCAGGAGAAAGCAATCCATCAACACACATTCTCACTGGCAAGAAAATACCACACAAGAATGCGTACGAGGATAAGGCTACTACCAAAGGGCTTGAACGCAGATGGCTATAAATTCAGATTCTTGCCGTAGTAGAGAAATGAGAAGACTTCCTGCACCTGGAGAAAAGAAGCTACAAACAGCTGAGCCCAGTTGCAGAAGGCTGCATACTTCATCACACTGCGGCTTTGCTAAGCCCCCTTCCCTGGAAGACATCCTTTGTAATCAGAGAGGCTCTCATGACGGAGACATGTTACTGTTCTAGGGTCCAGACTCTGAGCTCTGGGGTGTGTTCAGACTCATTGTTGAAAAGTCACAAGGCAAACATGTCACAAGGGTGGGTGGGCAGGAGGACACACAGGTGTTGCGCTCTAATTAAAACTTAAGGTGAAAAGCATAAATAAACAAAAAGTTGAGCCAACCTGACTCAGTGAAGGAATTCCTAAGGACACTTCCTTTTCAAACCTATTAAGGTTAGTTGTGGTGGTGCACACCTTTAATCCCTGCCCTGGGGAGGCAGAGACAGGTAGATCTCTGTGAGTTCTGAGCCAGCCTGTTCTACATAGTGAGTTCCAGNCCACTCAGGCCTACATGAAATAGTAAGAACCTGTCTCAAAAACAAAAACCATATTTAATCAAACTTGTTATTTCATGGAGTTTTTTTTTTATTCTGCCTTGTTCTACAAGGATTTGAAGCAATATATAGTAAAGATGTTGTTTTCACATTTCCTTAAATAAGCATTATAGAATATGCATGAAATAGATAGCACCCAGGTTTCTATTGGTGTGTCTGAGCTGTGCCACAGGGAATGCATTTCAGTGAGGGACAACAAACAACTTTGTACAGACTGAATGCATGTGTCCTCCCCTAGCTCCTGGGCTGAATCCCTGTAATTGACTGTGATGGTTGGAAGCTGTAGGTCTTTGCAAGATGGCATGCCTTAAGGCTGGAGAACTTATGAATAGAATTAGTTCCCTTATGAAGAAGACCCCAGGGAACACTTTCTCACTTTCAGCTGCATGAAGACACAACAACAAGCGCCTCCTATGAACCAGGAAGCAGGTCCTCACCACTCTCTGATGCTTCAATCTTGAACTTCCTAGCTTCTGGAGCTATGAGAAATACATGTTGGTTGGTTGAGCCTGGTCTCTGGTATTTTTGTTACAGCATCCTAAATGGACTAATGTACAGTTAGCGCATGAAAAGGGTGGGTAAGATGGCTCAGTGATAAGTTCAAACCCTGTGACCCACATGGTGGAAGGAGAGATCTGACTCCCTCATGTTGTCATCTGACTATCATACACTACAAGACATGTGTTTGTGGACACATAAAATAGATAAATAATTTTTTAAGGCATAAAGTAACTGAGGAAAACATCCAGTATCAACCTGTGGCCTCCACATGCATGAATACACACACATACACACACACACACACACACACACACAGAGAGAGAGAGAGAGAGAGAGAGAGAGAGAGTGAGAGAGAGAGAGAGAGACTTTCTCTGCCATTTTGAAGAAGTTTTATCAGAAAAAACATTCTCCTGCTTAAATTTGTATAGTGATGAGACTGGAGAGATGGCGCAGTGCTTAAGAGCATGTGTTGCTCATACAGAGGACCTTGGTTTGCTACCCAGCATCCACATAGCAGCCCACAAGTGCCTGTAACTCCAGCTCCATGGACTCTGACACCATCTCTTGACCTCCAAGAACACCAAACATGCACATGGTGCACAGACATACATGCAAGCACTCACACGTTTATATAAAAAGTAAAAGAAAGAAATCATCATTAAATTAAATGTACTTAATAGTCCTATATATAAAATCTATGTATGCATATACACCTATGAATTATTATATATAATATGCATGACATGTGTGTAAAGGAAACTATTGTGAACATTGGAAATTCAGTTGTTAATTCCTTGAGGGGAAAAATGTTTATAATTTTGAATTTTTTTNAGAAAACACAAAGATTAGGTGCAACCAATTCTGCTATTAAGGTATCATCTTTCAAAGGGGTGGCCAATTCAGTATGCATCCTAGATAAAAGCNGAAGATAGAGAAGTATGGTGGTGTTAGGACAGAGTCTGCCCAGAGCTGAATCATCAAAGCCTTAGGAGATGGGAACTGAAGTTGATGCTAGACCATCCTAGATTTTCACATAGATTATGGTTTGCCACTAGAGTCCTGCTTTATCTGATCGATAAGGAAGTGCATTTAATTCGATTCTTACCGACTTAGTTCTCAACAGTATGTGTTTATACTTACAAAGCCTAGCGTTGAAAAGGCATTTAGCATCTGCCAAAGTAACACTCACAGACTGAACCCACAGAGACCTTTGCCAGTGGTGGTCAGCCATCCTCCCTGGTACTTCAGCTCTTCTAGAAATTACTCAGACATGATGCTACCTAGGAGGCAGTGACTGAATGTCTGTTACATTAAAGCTGCATATTAAATAAGTCGACACCACATTTATGAAGCATAAATACAGTAAAACCAATGGCCCCATCTTTTCAAAAGCCATGAAAAATTANTCAGACATGCCCTTCACCAATTAGCATTCACTCTGCTTAGCATGACCTAATAACACTAAATTAGCTCAGCTATAATGAAAACAATTGTGATGGAATCAAGTTAAGAATCNTCTCAACTGACAAAGGTAAAATTGTTGGAAGAATAACAGAGGAAAACTGTGAGTGGGAAACTCTGCTCAGGCACTTTCTAGTTGCTGGGCATGCTCCTCAGCTTCTCTGAATCTTGTGTTCTCCACACTGCAAACGAGGAGTGTAGTTTAGCATGGAGAGCTTTGTGAAGTTAAAGTATTATGTTTGTGTTCACACCTCTAGAACAGGAGCTGTCACTGAATAAATAATCATAAAACAGCTTCTTATTAACAGAAAATAAAATGGGGGTAATCAAGGTTTGGAGGGCTGAGCCCAGGACCCCATACCTGGNAAACACACACTCCACCAACCTATGCCTGACCCTAAGAAAAAGTCACTGTGCGTGTAAAGTCCAGGCTGGATGTGGTGTCAGTGACCACACCAGGTTTGCATAAACTAAAAATAAATAAATAAAATGAAAATTTAAAAATTACATCAACCTATTGTTAGGTTTTCCATTAAAAACATCAACACAAAGCCGGGCGGTGGTAGCGCACGCCTTTAATCCCAGCACTCAGGAGGCAGAGGCAGGCGGATCTCTGTGAGTTCAAGGCCAGCCTGGGCTACCGAGTGAGTTCCAGGAAAGGCACAAAGCTACACAGAGAAACCCTGTCTCGAAAAACAAACAAACAAAAAATCAACACAAACAATGTTTCAATTTGTTAGTCGCATAGAGAACAGATCACTCTCACTAATTCTGATCCTATTGGATGTTTGGGATTTAAAAATATTACACCAAAGTCATGATGAAATGAGCATACAGATCACATAAAAGTAAAGACTTTTAAGCACATGGGAAACATGTTGATCTTCACTTACAAGCGGAATTCAAATTAAAACTTCTTCACCTACCAAATTAGCAAAGAAGAAAAGGAAAGACAGCATAGGGGCAAAGAGCATAATGACAAAAGGTGGGGCCAGTGGTGAGGGTGACTCTGCCACGTAGGAGTTAGGAGGGGCTTGTCTGCTGGGGGCAACTCAGGATTTTTATCAAATGTCCAATGCTTTATCTACCCTTCATCCCAAGGATCTTATCCTGTCTGCTCACCTTACATGTTCTATATTATTTATCATGATACCATTTGTAAAGCAAAAGATTAGAAACTATTAAATGCCTGCTGTGACTTCAGTGTGCTTTATCCCCATGAAAATTCATGTTGACTTTTAATTCCCAGTGTAAAGACGTAAGGAGGTAGCGGAAACTTTAAGTGAATAAGTCATGAGGGATCTGCCTTCTGCATGGCTAATACTCTCTTCCTGGTAGTCCAGTGAATGACTGAGCTGCCTAGGAGGACCAGAGTCCAACTACTAGAGTAGGCTATTATTGAAGGTGGTTTTCTCAGCTCTTGGCTTCTCTCTTGAGACATGCTTTCTTGCTGTCTTCACCGTGAGTTGACTCTACATGAGACCCTCAAGTCTAGGAGATCCTAGTACCACCCTCTCAGACCTCCAGAACATGAGCTAAATAAATCTGTCTGTATAACTTTACCCAGTCTCGGGCTTTCTGTTATTGCCACACACAGTGGACTAAAGCAGTGTCCATCTATGGGAGATGGGTTGAAGTTGGGTGATAAATCTATCAGTCAACCAGAATAAAAGGAAAAGAGAATATTCTTTATGAAAGGATGCATGCNGGCCCAGAGGGGAAAGAATAGGGAAGGAAAAGAGGATGGATAAAAGAAAGGAAGGGACGAGAGAGGAAGGGAGGAGAGAGTAGAAAAAAGTCTATAGTATATTTCCATTTAATTAAATATGCAACCTACTTGCTTCTGTGTTTATAAAATGTATCTAGGGAAAAATGGTACCAAGTGGCTGGAAGGTAAGAGGCTTCATTTTAGACATTTACATTGTGAACTTCTTAGGTACGTTATTAGTTTTAGGGAGAGTTGGAGGTATAGTCTAGAGGCAGAGCATATCATCAGCATGCATGAAGCCCTGGCTTAAATCCCTAGCATCAAATGAAATTGAAAAGTTAAGGAACTATGTAACAACTTTATAATTAAGTGAACTAAGTAGAAATATATCATGCATCATTTGCAAACTATAATTATTCTATATACAACTTGAAACATGAAAGAAAATAAGTATAAAAATTGAAATGGGAGCCGGA
>LZPO01044413.1:594458-605417 GCA_001675575.1 Neotoma lepida | reverse complement strand
AGAGAGAGAGAGAGGATAGTGGTAATAAGACTGGCTTTTGAGTCTTGTGCATTTAGGATTATAGTATATTGGGTGGAAAACAAACACATGAGCTAGCTGTTATCACCAAGTCAACTCATGGACTTCCCAACCAACTTATAGAACTTAGAACTCACCACATATATCCTGTGAAAGGATCACTCAGAAGCCATAAAGAGATGTCACCTCTTTCCAGCTAGAGGACTTCTACCAAAAAGATGAAGGTGAGAGTGCTGGGGAGGCTGTGGAGAAAGGTGAACACTTTCACACGGTTGGTGTAAAATTAGTAAAGCCATGATGGAAAACAAGGTAGAAGGGCCTCAAAAATGAGAAATAGAACCACTCTGTGCTTCCCAACCTCCACCACAGGGTTTGTATCTAGAGGGGATAGTATGTCAAAGGACATCTGCAGTTTCTCACNATGCTATTCACAGTAGCCAAGATGAGGAATCAATCTCCGTGCACAACAGAGGACTTGACCTTAAAAGGTGGTACAAGGGCTAGGAGCACAGCACAGTTGGTAGGGTTCATGCCTGCATGTAAACCTGGATTCCATCCTCCAAACCACATAAACTGTGTCTTGAAATATAACATTAAATTAGATTAGAAAGTGGTGTAGATATACAATGGAAGACTGTTCAGTTACTTTTTTTAACATAGGGTCTCATGTAGGCCTAAAATTAGCTCTAAAATTGCTATGTAGCCAATGATGGACTAAAGTTCCTGATCCTCCTGCCTCTACCTCCTGAGTGTTGAGATTACAGGCATGTAGCACCACTCCTAGCTTCTATTCAATTCTTAAGAATGATTTGTGGTTTTTGTGACAATATAGGTGATCTGGAACACATGGTGTGAGGTAGAAGAAGCTAGGCACCAAGACCGACTGCAGGTCCCTATTTAGAGAGTTCTAGGGAGAGCATCCTGAGGCTCTAGCATGGCTTCTTTCTCAGCAGTTAACTATTTAACTTTACAGTGTACTGGCTTCCCAGTTTCTCATATTTTCTGAACCCTGTCTAAATCTGATACAGAAGAGAGCGGTGCTTAGCTTTCTTGTGGCCTAACCTCATTTTCCATGATAAATAAGTGGATTTGCTGCATTCGTAAGAATTATTAGAATTTCAGACATTGCTTCAGATTTTTTCCTCCTTGTGAATGTTCTGCCTTCTCTTCCATCTTATTGTGACCCTACACAACTTGGTAATTCTCTTGCTTGTAGAGTTTTCGTGAAAATAATTTTAATAAAAACAGTATGCAGTATAGTTCCATAAATTGACTCATGAATCTGAAATTCCTGAAGCTATAACTCTGTCAACTAAAATAGTTTAACCTAAATCTCAATATGCAAAATCATTTAAAGCTGAATTGGCTTCAACATANACCTCTCTGTAAACAGTCTTAAGTAAGCATGTTTCTGAAACCAGTGCCAAAATGCTATCCCCTCCACCTTCAAAGGAAGGCTCTGGCTTTCTGTTTTGTTTTATTTTTCATATGTATACAACAATGTATTATCATCCCTCCCCTAAATTTTCAATATGGAAGATATTAAAAGTAATGAAGACCAAGAAAACTTAGTGTCTAGTATCCTTAAACTCCATGCAAGCTGCAGTGTTTTTCATTAATAAAGTTATCATGCGGGGTCTCAGCTAGGACAGGAAAAGAATATGACTAAAGAGATATCCCACAAGCTCAGATAGAAGGATTATGAGTTCAAGGCCAGCNTGGATGACATAGTGAGACCCCATTGCAAAACAGAAAATGAGAAAGGTAGAGGAAAGATTGGGGTGTGGGGAGAATGCCCTATAACCTCCCTGCAAATGAAGAATGCAATTCTCTTAGATTAAGGGCCAGCAAAGTAAGAAATTGTGAGCTCACAGTGTGAAGTGATATAAGACAACTGTGGTCCTACTGCCTGTTTCCCCAAGTTAACATTTTATTGGGGTAGCACACTCAATAGTTTGCAGATTATCTACGGCTACTTTCATGCTTCATTGAAAGGGCTGGGGATACAGCGAATGCTGAGCATGCACTAGAACCCGGGTTCGGTTCTCAGTACCAATTACAAATAAATAAATAAAAGCAAGGGAGGGAGGCAGGGATGGAGAGAGAGCCATAGAGGAGGTGGAGAGGAGAGAGAGGGAAATTGAGTAATTGAGTAACTGCAACAGTCTCTCAGGCACAGAAACCCCAGAATTCTGCTATCTGGCCATTTACAGAAAAATGTGGCCAGTGCCTGTAGGCTTTAATGAGGTTCATTGGCTTCCTCACGGAGACAGGAGTACTTCAGAAAGCTGATTTACTAGCATTTTGCTATTATTTCCTTTAGGAGCAAAGGAAGATTTGTGATCTTATCCTCAACCCATTAGAGAACTGCAAGGTTCTACTGAAAATAATTTGAAATACTGACAAAGAAAGTTGTAACATTTTCCTTATGAATAGGGATTGTGTGTTTAAATTTATAGTAGCAGGTGAACACTTGAAAAAAACCTTTTCTGGAGACATATAGTATCAGTGAAGAACAGAGATGGCAGATAGACAACAGGAATCTGGGCACTAGCCCATGACTGAAGTGGTAGTCAAGGAAACAATCTGAAACATAGAGTGAGAGACTGCGAGCAATGCCAATGTCTTAGTTAGGGTTTCTATTGTTGTGAAGAGACACTATGACCATGGCAACTCTTATAAAAGAAAACATTTAACTGAAGTGGTAGCTTACAATTTCAGAGATTTAGTCCGTTATTATCATGATGGGACATGGCAGCATGCATGGTGCTGGAGAGGTAGCTGAGAGTTCTACATCTTACAGCAACAGGAAGTGAACTGAGACACTAGGTGGTATCTAGAGCATATAGGAGACCTCAAAGCCCACCTCTACATTGACACACTTCCTCCAACAAGGCCATACCTACTCCAACAAAGTGACACCTCCTAATAATGTCCTTTGGAGGCCATTTTCTTTCAAACCACCACAGCTGGCATGATGGAGATGGCATATATAGCTGCAGAATTATCACAGATGAGTCTCCACCTGGTCAGAGATGGGGACCAACCATCCATCCTCCTCAAAAACCCCATCAGGTATTATTGCTACACAGACATGACAGGAGAAGCAATTTCTAGAAGGAATAATCAACCCATCACCCTTGATCTCAGGATTTCCTTAAGCTCATCTTGGCCGTTCTTGAATCCATCCAGGATGCCCAGCAATCTATTTATTCCTGGGAGATTGCATCTTCCACACCACTGGGCAAGCTGAACATCATTGGAAACTATACTTTCGCTGACATCTTCTCTTTTGTATGACAGGTCCAGTAAAGGACAATGAGNCACCTTTGGTTCCCTGTGACTTTGTGTATGAGTTGCCTCAGGGCATGACTGCCTGCACTAGACTAGAACAAGTTAAGGAATGTCAATTAAGGTTGGGAAATTCAAACCCAACACATAATTCTCTAATCCTCTCCCATAGACGACCACAAAAATCATTCTTATTTTTAATGATAACATTCAAATTATCTCTGGAGTATCTAGAGCATCATCATGTTATCCTGAGGTAAAGTTACTTTAATAATTAATAAGTACAGTGTTTTTCCCACTACAAGATCAAGACATATGATGGGAAACAGAAGCCCCACATTGTTCAGTGATACTATCTAGATTCAACAAGTTGGGGCTAAATCAAATCAACCTCACTTAGAATCCAGTGCCCTTCTTGTGTCAGCCTCCCAGCAGTCTATGAAGACAAACTTCTATAAACTGATGAAGCCATAAATTGGCAAGCTCACTCAAGTTCATGTGTTGAAGATCACCCTTATGAATGTGCCTACATTTAGAGATGTGACCTAAAAGGAGGTAACTTAGGTTTGTTGAGGTCTTAAGGGTGGGACCCTGATGTGATAGGATTAGTGTCCTTCTAAGAAATTGCATAAGCGACCTTACTCCCCCCCCCTCTCTTTCTACCACTCAAGGTTTCAGCCAGGACACCCAGGAGGAGAACTGTCATGGCTTCAGTGTGAAATGTCCCCGGTTGATTTCTGTGTCTGAATGCCTAGTTTACACCTAGTGGCACTGTTTAGGAAGACATGCTAGAACGTTTAGAAGGAAGAACCTTGCCAGAGGAAGTGGCTGACTGGGGGAGGACTTTGAGGTTTTATAGGCAGGTCCCACTTCCTGTTTACTGTGCTTCCTGACTGTTGATGCAGTGTGATTGGAGACCTCTCATCCTTCCTGCCATGCTGCCTTGATCACCTGTATCCCCTTACACTGTAAGCCAAAATAAACACTTTGTCTCTTCCTGTTGCTTCTCATCAGCTGTGTTGGTCACAGAAATAAGAAAACCTTACACAGAAGCCAACATCTGATGCTAAGGGTGTCAGCATCTTGATCTTAGACTGCTGACCCCTGACCAGAATAGTGGCTGCTGTTTAAGCTAACAAGTCAGTAGTGTGTTACCACAAAAATCTGAGCAAGCTAAGGTACATTAATAAAATTCAACAAATGAATGAGAAATTCTGGAAGAATGTAAACCCAAAATACTACCAAGAACTTAAAGCATAAAAGGAGACATTTCCTTTTATGATGGATCCACAATCATCTACCTAAGACACACAGCTCTGAAAAGAGCCGGCCAATATGTAGTGTGAGTTGAGGTCCTCCAAAGTAGACACCTTGCTGGAGATCAGTGGTTGAAAACCAGTGTTGCTATTCTGTAAATCTTCGCAACCAACTTTAATGAGCTGTGCTTGAGAAAGAAAAAGCAACCTCAACACCCAGGAGCTGGCCCGGTACTGTCAGCTAGACCTGGATGTGCTCTGCCAGACATAAGCCATTCCCTGGAACATCAGCGTCAGACAGGGCCCTCTGTGACTGTGATGGATCAGGATCAAGCCACTATAACCCTATAGGCATGTCTGAGCACAAGACAAAATACCCGGTGTCCTCATTGCTGTCAGCTACAAATGACTGCTGCTGATTTACCAATAAACAGTGTCTAGTCTGTCTTCCCTATGGATAAGTGCTTTGAGTACCCAATGATAGAATCACCCTTTCTTCCTGGCAGGATTGACCCAGAGTGAAACTCCCATGCTTCTTTCCACAAATCATCTGGCACAGACCCAAAGCTTAACAGTCTTTTCTAATGCCCATTGGCCAAGACTTTTCAGCCATCCTCTATTCTTGTAAGGAGTTGTAATAACCCAGTGTGTTCATCTGCAGTAGAAGGAAACAGATGCCATATGTTCCAAGCCCTCAGTGGATGCCTGAACCTTAGGTAATAGCAATCCTCATATATGCTGTGTATTTCCTCTACATGCATCCCTATGATGAAGTTTAACGTATCACCCAAGAATAGTAAAAGATTAACAAACTAATAAAAACAATAGAATAATAATAACTTACTGTAATAAAATTGATATGGTTATGGACTGTCTCTCAACATATCTTACTGTACCTTATTCATCTTTCCTCTTTCTCCAGACCATGGTTGACCATAGGTAACTAAGCCACAGAAAAGGGGTCTGCTTTTTTATAGCTAGGTTCCCAGAGGACCAGCTCCAGATGAAACACATTGCAATGGGCAGCTGAACACTGTGGCCCCAGCTGGCACAGTCCCCATTCAAGTTATCTCAGGAGAACTCCTTGGAAAACTTATCTTTAAGAACTAGCATAGCTTGGAATTTTAAAATTGATAACCCCGTTGCCAAGTATTGTCAAAATTCCTTTGTTTTAAAGTGAGACCAAAATCAGGTTTCTCAAAGAAATTCATTGCACTTGGGGTGTTAAGAGCCATCAGGACCCTGAGAGGGCAGTGCCAACTCTCTCTAATGGCTGTCTCTTCTCATCGAAGGATGAAGCCACCCATAGTAAGTGACACCAAATCTGGGTTTCCTATCACCACCATGGTTGAAAGCATTTGTGGTTTTCACCCAGCCAGCACTCCTTTTCTGCCTTCTTTCTGGCTAACCAAGCCTGTGTTTCCTACAGGCAATAAGCTGAAGGTGGTTTGTGTGCAGTTAACATTATTCAACACCACTCATTTGCCAGTGAAAAATAATTGACAGCTGGGCTAATTTATGGTACACATTTTGTGAGATTATTGACAGAACTGTGCTAACTTGTAAACTGCCTTCTGGACTGTAAACTCCTGGTTGAGTTTATCTAAACCCAACCATCTCTAAAGGATTGGTTTCTAAGTAGGGGCTTCATATGCTCCTAGCCATGTTTTCCACGTGGATTAAAGTCAGTGTATATGTACAGAGATCATATTGTTGACATAGAATAAAATATCACCAAACCTTCACTGCACTGAAAACCCAATGAATTTGATAGATTATGTAGAAAGAGTTTCATATGACCTGAGTCTCTGAACATACCACAAAAACAGGATCATTGGCAGCCGAGTGTGGCAAAGCATTAGTTCCATTCAGGAAGGAGTGAACCAAATTATGAAGGCTCATGACTTGAGAGTCCAATGTGCCNTCTGCTTTATCAAAACCTTCCANAGCATTCCTGAGAGAAACCAGAGTGTCAGTGACTTCAGTAAAGATTGGCAAAGGTCTCTGTATTATCCAGCCATCTTCTAATCTAACTCTGGATAAGGACAGGAGAGGCTCTGCCACTAAGTGGCTGAGACTTCTTTCACTTCAACTTTTTGTAATGATCTTTTAGAAGGGGAAGGAACTCAACGGATGCTGCCCCTGAACCTGCTGGGTTACATCGCTCTGTTCTATGCACAGTAGAGCTATTTCTTTTTTCTTGTTTTCTATACCCTTGAAAGACAGGGACTATGTTTCTTTCATATTTTTATTGCCAGGGTTTTTTATCCTGCCCAATACATGGGCTGTATTCAATAAATGAATTTTGAATCAACATAGAATTTTATATTCATATTTCTCAGTGAAAAAGACTGTTGGCTTGGCTGGAAGACACTTATCCTTCTAAACATACCCCAGCATTTCCCTTATTCTTCTCTCTTTCCTATCTATANGTTCAGTAAATTCTAAATGTGTACATCCTGGCACAGTGATATTCAAAAGTAAGATTACCTTGGAACCACTGAAGAAAATTTTCATGACCTTTTTTTAGAGTTTCCCACTCAGTAAGGACAGGTGGGTCTTAATAATGCATGTTCCTTGCCGACTTCTAAAGACGCTGGTGATTATGATCCAAGAATCACATTTTAGGGACCATTCTCAGCTCAAATCTAGAGAGAATGTAATCTGGCTTAATAGCATTTTTTGTCATAAGGGAAAATAAATGAATGCTTCTTTTTAAAACACTCTTTAATGTTACCCTTGACCTATTTTTTCTTTGTTTATTTGAGGCAGGGTCTCATTATATAGTCTTGGCTGGCCTGAAAGTCACTATATAGACTAAGTTGATCTCAAACTCATAGAGATCTGCTTTTCTCTGCCTCCTAAGTGCTGGGAGTAAAGGTGTGTGCCACCATGGCCAGCCCTTCACCTCCTTTTGACACCAATCACAGGGCCATGTCTACTTCTAGCACCAGCTCCAAAGCCCTGCAACATTCAGCAAAATTCCTAAAATTAAGTTTAGTTTACCCAGGTTCTAGCCCCATATAAACTACNCAATTTATGTGGAATGTGGTGGACTGTGAAGAAAGAGAACAAATCCAGTTTTGGAGAAGGCCTCGTTCCCTTCCTTGGATGCCTCATGCATCTTTGTTAGAACCTTATTTGCATACATACTCCTAATTCTTTTGGAGTGATACAAAACTGATAGTTAGTCTTTAAGTTCAAGTGTTAGGTTATTATGCTGTGCAACACTTTGAGGTGAATCTGAAAAACTCTCCTGAGAGTCAGACCCAGTATCAGGATTTGTGACTGATAAGCTTCTAATGCCAATAATAAGTAGTATGAACACTGTTAAAGTATGATAGTTAATGAGGTGCCTTGGTTTCCAAGGCAATTTCTGTATGTATCCAGAAACCAGAAATTAGGATGGCATTTAGAAGCTAATGAAACTACAGTATTGGTAAAAGTGTATTTCCCACCATCAACCCNTCCTTAGCCTATGTTTTTAAGANTTTCTCCAATATTTAGATTTGTAGGTGTCTGCCAATACCTAGATTCCTTTTGGCTCCATACAACTACAAGCATGATAGTCCAATGCATTGGTTCTCAACCTGTGGGTCGCGACCCTGTTGGTAATGTTCTGTCTTCAAAGATATTCACATTTTAATTCATAACAGTAGCAAAATTACAGTTTTGAAGTAGCAACAAAAAAATTTTATGGTTGGAGGTCACCACAGCATGAGGAACTGTATTAAAGGGTCACAGCATTGGAAAGATTGAGAACCACTGCTCTAAGGTGTCATAGAAGAGGTCAGTGCCCACCTGAAGCTGAAGGTAGAGTTCTGGAAGAAAGGTGGGTTGTCAAACTTCTGGAGAGACAANCAATCTTGCACATTCTTTAAGGTTGGCAATTTCTCACTAGCTCTTCCTACTTGGTTTCTTCTTAACAAACCTTCGTAGGTTCCATTACACAGTGTGACTCGGCGGTTGTAGTCATCCAAGCTAAGATTTATAGAATTAAAAACAATATGCCTTAACTTTGTGGATGGTATCATGAATTTGTTCCAAGTAAAGCAGTGAGAGTCACGGTCATTAGTTACTTTACATGGTCAAAAATAGGTGTAAAAAATATTACCCTTCAAAGTAATCAAGAACAGAGACATTTCAAAGATGTGGGTGCCTAAAACATGAATACAGGAGTCAATGTAATAATAATTACCATTCTATTCAAAAGACTGTGACAGGGTTTACAAGCAAGATGATGGCAACTGTAATTGCAATTGAAGGGGTAATATAGTAGCTTCCATTACCCTGAACCAAGCCAGTCTGGGAGGAATATATGTGTAGAGCTGGGAAAAGCATTTAGGCCAACTGCAGACAAACGGGAAGCCAGAAAAACAGATAAAATTACACAGATAAAATGCAGTATTAAAACATTTTTTAATATTTAAAGTGATAAAAGTCTCAAGCACCTCAATTTGATTGTCCTACATTGAATACATACATGCCCACACACATACCCACACACACATATAAAGTTATCAATATTATATCCCATAATTTATATAGTTAAAATCNTTGTAATAACTATTAAATAATTATTTTAAATAATAAATTTATAATTTTTATAAATAAGTTATAATGCATAAATAATTATTTTTAGTTCACATACTTATTTATGTGAGTGCATGCACACATGTGTAGGGGTACACAAACCTGGGGGTTATGTTTCCTTGGCAAGAAGCCAGCAAGCACCACCAGGCCTCTTAAGTCCCACCTCCTTGAATCTGGGTTTACAGATCTGACTGGTATGCCCAGTTTATTATGTGGGTGCCGGGATTGGAACTCCAGTTTTCATGATTTTTTCATCAAGCACCCTTAACCATTATGTCTCCTCTGTAGGCCATGAAATAAAAATTTTTAAAGTGAAAAATAAAAACCATATTGGGAACTGTGTGAACACAGTTGGATATTAATAGTTAGGTGGTAAGTGTGGATGGTGGCTGAGAGAGAGGGTTCACGACACATGCTTCTGGTACCCTGAAATCTCACCATCAGAGTATTAATTCATGGATAGAGACAGATTTTAAAGACATTACTAATGAGTTTCAAACAGTGAGGGAAAGTAGTTGGCAAGTGATAATAGAATAAGCACACATGCAAAGATGGGGGATGCCAGGACCCAAACACCAGCTAACAAAAAGCCTCCAAGGCACCATTTCCAAAGCGTGTTCCAGTGAGANGGTCTGTGAAATGAGTTCCAGATTCAGACATGTTTGGGTTCCCATAGACGAATAATACTATGTCCGTCTATGGAGGCTAGAAGATGTTCCAAGTGGTTTTTAAAAAATACATTTTGAACTNAGTAGTCTCTAGACTTATATGATCAGAGAAATTTCTTTTCACGTCACTTATGAATAGACAAAAGCATGGTGAGAAACAGTGTTCTACGGGACTGAGTGAAACTGTACAAAGGTATCTAGAATATCCTACTAGCTAAGGCCTGGCCTGAGAGCTTCAGGAGGTGCATAATACAGAAGGTGGATTCCTGTGGCAGGGCGGGGCCCCCCNAAACCACTGCATGTGCAGGAACAAACAGTGCTGGCCAGGGAGGTAGCCCTGAGGTAATAGATAATGGAGGCTATGGAGGAAGAGTAGTGCAATTCAAAACATGGGAATTTGGGAGAGAAGAAATAAATGAAAGAAGGCAGAACAGCCTCTTGGAGAATCTTTTTCTGAGACATAGTTGTTATCCCTTACCCACAATTTTGTTTTTCATGGTTAGTTACCTGCAATCAACACTGGTCTAAAATATTCCTACAGTGTGCTGAGAAACTACAGTATTGTGAAAGAAAAAGAGAGACTATGTTCCCATCGATCTTACCTCGGAACACTATTAAATTTGCACTATTTTATTATTAGATATTGTTGTTTATCTCTTACTGTATCTAAGTCATAAATTAAATTTGATCATAAGTAAGAAAAATCAGAGTGCATAGGGTTTGGTACTATCTGCAGTGTCAGGTACCCCTGGGAATCTTGGAACAGATCCCCAAAGATCAGATGGGCTAATAAACTGCATCTGGAAAGGACACTTTGAAGAAAGAATTCTTCCAGGACTCTGAGCCACCTATTTGCTCATGTGGCTTTCAAGGATTAAGAGATGTTTTTGAGCATCCCACAAGGTCTGTGCTTCTGTCCCGTACAACTCCTCAGGGACCTGTGACCCAGACACACCAGCTTACTTCCAGAGACTTCTCTAGAATCGTACATNGTGCTCCCTCATCTAGAACCTACCATCTACCCACAGCTTCCTGGCCTCCCCCACATCTAGCTGAGGTCTGTACCTCCTTCTGTCTCAGGACCATCAGCTCCACATCCTTGTGAATTTGTCCTGACCCTCTTCTCGGCTTCA
>LZPO01044413.1:564852-587822 GCA_001675575.1 Neotoma lepida | reverse complement strand
ATAGTCATCTATGGGAGGACCTCAAAGTGCATAGTCATCTATGGGAGGACTACAACGGGAAAACCCAAGCAGTGTGGGCAGGATGCCAGCAGCAGTTGACAGGGAGGAATGCACAAAGGCAAAGGATATGTGTGTCTTTTGCTCTCAGTGTGTGTGTGCGTGTGTGTGAGTGTGTGTGTGTGCTGTTGTTGTTGTGTTCATACGTGTCTATGTGGGTTTGTGTACGTGTGTGCATATGTGCATGCCAGAGGTCGACATCAAGCGTCTCCTATTACTCTCCGCTTTATTTTTGAAACACTCTTTCACTGAACCTAGGGCTGACCCACTCAGCTAGACTGTCTGTCTGGCCAACAAGCTCCAAGAGCTCATCTGTCTCTACCTCCCCAGCACTGGAACTGCAAGTGCACATGGAGAGCTGGAGAGATGGCTCAGAGAACCCAAGTTAAGTTCCAAGCATGCACATGGGAACTGTCAGTCACTCCCGTTCCAAGGGATCTGATGTTCTCTTCTGACTACCACAATCTTCCGGGCACCAANCATGCACATACCTGGTGTGCATATATACATGCAAACAAACACTCAGAGACATAAAATAAAAATAAATAAATATTTTCAAAAATAATAGCTTTTTCAGGGGAGACCTAAGGGAAATGAAAGGCAGTTAGTTAGTTGTCTGAAGACACTGTCTAGCTCATCATGCTTACTGGACCTTAATGAAAGACCCTCAGACACAAAGACCCAAGTGATAAGCACTAGGATTGAAAGTTTTGATACTTTAAAGTTGGTAGTTGTCATTATGTTATCTTAAATAAAGCAGTCTCTTTCATAAAATAAATCAATAAAGTCAAAACAGAAGGTCAACAAAGTTCTGTTTATCTCACTAATGCTTTCCTACAAATATTAAAATTAAGTCACTAAAAAGTAAAATATATACATATTTTATATAAAGGTCTTTTAGGTGCACACTGAGCCTGGCTTTCTATGTGGTTGCTGGGGATCTCAGCTCAGGTCCTCATGGCTGCATGGCATGTACTTTACCGGTTGAGCCAGCCNCACAATTCCTTCCATTCAGTAATTTCTGTGGACTAAAAACAGTCCTAAAAATATTTTAAATAGCAAGAAAAAGCACACTTAAATTTTATAGCAGGCACTTTAATACATTCTTACATTAAAAGACATAAAAGTACTTTTAACTCTTGAGGTCTGAATTTGAGTTATTCATAGCTNGTGCTGTAATTTCTACACAGTGTTGCCTCCTCATGATTCTTCTGGTTGGTGGAAATACTATCATCAACAACTGTTTTCCTCATTTATTTATGCAACAAATAATTTACTGAACATCTGCAACCCAATTACCATCAACTCTAAACAAGGGATCTTGACATGGAGGTGGGTCATATACAGCAGAGGATATATGGGAAATCTCTGTACTTTTGACTTAATTTTTATCTAAAACAAAATCTTTCCTGGGGAGAACAAAAACTGAGAGTTCAAAATACCTTGTTCTCTCAATGGAGAGAACAAAAATACCTGAGCTGGGATCCCCAGCAACCACGCAGAAAACCAGGCTCAATGTGCACCTAAAAAAACCTTTATATAATATATATATATTTCACTTTTTAATGATTTAATTTTAATATTTGTAGGAAAGCATTAGTGAGATAAACAGAACTTTGTTGACCTTCTGTTTTGACTTTATTGATTTATTTTATGAAAGAGACTGCTTTATTTAAGATAACATAATGACAACTACCAACTTTAAAGTATCAAAACTTTCAATCCTAGTGCTTATCACTTGGGTCTTTGTGTCTGAGGGTCTTTCATTAAGGTCCAGTAAGCATGATGAGCTAGACAGTGTCTTCAGACAACTAACTAACTGCCTTCCATTCCCTTAGGTCTCCCCTGAAAAAAACTATTATTTTTGAAAATATTTATTTATTTTTATTTTATGTCTCTGAGTGTTTGTTTGCATGTATATATGCACACCAGGTATGTGCATAAGATATGGGTACATAAGATTAACACGCATTGTTCACTTGTATGATGTTGCCAAATAATAAATAAAAGATATTCTACTTTTAAAAATAGCCTTAAAACAAGTTTCAATATGCCTTCCTCTGTCCCCACAGCTTTTTATATTTTTAAACATCTGGCCACTGCTGGTGGCTTTGAGCTGAACCTCTCTGAGCTTGCCATATCAAAATAAGAGTTCTAAGCTCCACAGAGTCCTTGTGAAAAATAAGTATATTGTTATAGACCACAGAGAATGGTGTCTGGGGCGCAACCAGCTCCATTCTAAGAGTTACGTTGATAGTCTTACAAAATTGCACTTCTCGAATGGCAGAGCAATGACTTGTCTTCACTTATCCCTATTGCTCACCCTTGAACATTGTGTCCATTGTCCCCTTTCTACACAGAATGGGATCAACACAGTGCAAATAAATGTCACTTGAGTGATGGAGGGAACACTGAAAATTGGAAAAGGGCATTTTTTACGCACTGGGGATACAGACATAAATAAGGCAACACTGCAGAGTAGTAGAGAAAATGGGGGAGGTGTGCACCGTGAGACATCAACTCAGCCGGAACTGCAGAAGTCGGAACGGAAAGAACAGAATGTTGTCATCAGACAAACGACAAAACAACATTCCTGACTTAGGAGAACACAGCACTGCCTCACAGCTAAGGTGAGCACAGAACTGTAAGGGAAGCAGAGTCACACACACACACACACACACACACACACACACACACACACACACACACACACCAGAAAGCACTTGCTACTTGTCGTGCATAATCCAGAAGTTTACTCAGTTAAAAAATTCCTTTTCTACATGTACATCGGGTCCCTTCCATTTTTTAGCTTTCAGACCTGGCCTATAGAATTTATCAAAATACTAAAAACAACTAGAAAAATGGAATGTGCCAGCCTGGCACACATGGTGCGTATTTCTTTGGATTTTCTGGTTGTATCTTGCACCAGCTTAATACGAGTCACTCTCCCCTGCATGCATCAGCAGTAAGAAGCACAAGTGGAACACATTAAAAGAAAGATTATGGTTTTGTTGTTGTTGTTGGGAAACAGGGAAAGGGGGATGATTCGAATCTATCTCACCTTGAGTGTGTTCTTGAGCAAAAATTAAATAAGAGTCAAAACCCTCTCCTGACTTAAAACTAAGATGAGGAGAGAGAAAACATCCACACACCACATGTCCCTACACGCACTGCACGGNCCAAACTCAAAACGCTATTAGACTAACTAAGCTTAACGACGACCGATTAGTGAGTTTACAAGGAAGTCTAAATAGCCTATTCCTTTTAATTAGAGATTCTATTATTTTAATAACAATGCTTTATACTCAAACAGACTCTTTCATCTGCAGAGCTCAAAAAGATTTTACAAGTGTGGGTTCATCATTATCCCCATTTCAGAGATTGGAAAATGAGGCACTTAGTCACTTGTACAAACAAGAAGTTCTCAGCCAACTGTTCAAAAACTATTTGGTGCCCCAGGATTTCAAAAGCCCAAAGATCCAGCTGCAACTGGCATCTGCTCATCAATGCTAACTGTCAGGTGAGCCTCAGAATGTGATGGCCAATGCTGAAGTCTCCTGACTTTTACATTTAATTCCTGGCTACTGCATTCAGCAATTTTTTTTCCAATTTATCCCAATAGAGAATAGAAAAATGCTCTATGGAGAATTGGGGCACAGAATTTGTTTATTTTATTTTAGTTTTTTAATTTTCCTTTATGAGGCTAAAGGTTCCCTTACCAGTCTATAGTAGAAAGCTCGGGGTCATTATTTTCTCAATAAATCAGCAAATGCAAAGTCACTAGCACTCTGCTGGCCAGATGCTAATTTCCATCTCTGCCTTAGAAACTTGAGGATGGCCAGAAGAGTCCCAGGTGTTCCATTTGAAGGTATTTTTGAAGGCTCCCAGAGCCAAGGGCCTTTGGGATGCTCAAAGTCAGGTATAAATTCCACAGAGTCCCTGAAACCTAGGAAAACACTGCCCAAAGAAGGCAAATCACTCACTCTTTGAGGAGGAAACATAGAAGATCATGTGTCTGTGTTTCAAACATTTGACATGTCACAGAATGATGACAACTACGTACACAAAGCAACTTTCTGTTGCAAGTCTCTCAGACTTAGTCTTGTGTCTCAGGACTCAGGGAAACAGACCATCCAGTTAACAGAAATGGAGCCAAAGGGGCTGAGAGTGTAGCTCAGTGGCAGAGCACCTGCTTACTGTGTGTAAGCCCCGGGTTCCATTTCCAGAATTTCAAAGAAAAATTTTTTTTAGTAAGTTGACAAAGGAGGAAGAAGAAGTGGTGGGACCATCATCTACCTCTTACAACCTGTGGATGGACCTGAAGACACTGTGTTCAGTGAAACAAATCCCCCACTGTCCAATAATACCTGGCTCCTCCTAAGTGGTCAGCTAATCAGAAATGGCAGAAGCATGGTGCTTACCAGGGACAAGGGCAGAGGAGGAAACATAGAGGCTCTTTTGATGAGTATAGTTAGAGTGACACACGGTGGCTAAGTTTTGGATATTCACTCTATAGTACAGTTAAAGATAAAGTTTTGTACACACAAGAATATGCTACCAGGCTAAAGCTCGTGTTAAGTATCCTGCAAAACTACAAAGGCAAGAAAGACAAGAAAACTTCTTGGAGGTGGTAGACATGTTCCTTACCTTGATTATTGTAAGAGGAACAGAACAGTATATAGTTTATTAAATTGTATATACTGATTGTGTGCAGAATTCTGCATGGCAATTGTGCTTTTTTATCTTTATTTATGTATGTATTTGTGTGTTTTGTCTGCATGTACATCTGCACACCTGAAGCGGGCATCAGACCCCATGGGACTAGTTATAGATGGCTGTGAGCCACCATGTGGGATCTGGGAATTGAACTCAGGACTTCTGGTAGAACACCCAGTGCTCTTAACCTCTGAGCCATCTCTTCCACCCCCAGCAATTATACTTCTTAAAGCTAGATGAAAGGAATAATCTATCAAACTAAATATTAGGAGCAGCAGATCTTAAGCAACCACAACACGTGTGTGTGTAGTACAGAATGAGCGATGGTCCTGAGTGAGTCGGAGACAAGTGAATCCTAGAAAGGAGGGAAACCACAGGCAGAGGATGGGCCCTCAAGGGTAGTCATGGGTCATCAGTGGTGGGAGATGGAGACTGAGCACCTTGAGTATGCCCTGCCTCTAGGGATTGGCCTCTGGAAATGTGAAGTGTTTACATCTGAAACTTGAGGACAGGCCCTACTCCTGATCCATTGCCTCTTGGAACAGTAGTCCCTGTTACATTCTGAAAGTATGTCACTCTGACCCAAGTTGCTACCCCCTCTTGATGAATACTCAAAATGCTTCCTCAACAAAGAAACACAGCAAGCATACTTTCTATTCTGCTGGGTCCCATGGTGTCCACTTCCACTCTTTAAAAGCAAATGTGCTTTCACCATCCAAGAGAAACCATACAGATGGGGTAAGCTGAGCTACCTGTTTTACCTGACTTACTAACGCATTCTGCCCCTCTAAAACAGAGATGTTCAATGTTTGAAAGACACAGCGTTTTGTCATCTATTGACACGGAAATAATTGCCATAGATGGCTCTGGAGGTTTGGGGTAAAGGTTACCCATGTTAGTGTGGTTTCCAATACCATGAGTGTGGAATCCAATGTCCCCCCTAGGAATGAAAACCTATGAAGCAATGTCTATTGAAGCAAGTGCTTTAATGGCTCAAAAAACGGGTAATACATATTCAATAATGCTATCATTACCTGTCACAATTGATATGAAGGACAAAACTAGGACCTGAAGATTCCTTTGACTCACATAATTTAAAATAATTATAAGGACTGTGGATGTAGTTCAGTGTTAGAGCACTCGCCTGGCATATGCAAGGTCCTAGGTTCGGTCTCTCTTCTAACATAATAGTAAATACATCACAATAGAACTATAAGGGCAGAACTTTGGGAGTTCTCACACCTTCCCTTTGTGATACTGTTTCAGACCCTGACACGGCTGACACCCATACTCTCNTATGTTTCAGCAGCACATGAGAAGGCAGAAATAGACCAGAAGGGAAGGCTGTATGCAGCTGGCCACTGAGGGACAGTGTCTGAGGGCCTCGGTGGAAATGCTACTTGCAGGTTTTTGATTTTTCAGCTGCCCTGTCAGACATTGAGTGTTCATCACAGTTGTGCACGGTTTCTGGAAACCAGAAGAGGTAGTTTAAGAAGCCCAGAAAGGCAGCGAAAATGGAGATTTCAACAAAACATGTATTGGGAGAGACAGGGTTGTAAAGGAAGGACAGTGAGCGGGTCTGAGGGCTGCTCAGGTGGAATTCGGGTAGAAGGAAGCCACTGATCCCTCATAGCACCTCACTGAGGAAGCTGCTTTGCCCCATCTCCCCAACTTTGGCAAAGTTACAGTCCAGTCCTGGCTTGAACAAGGCGGATGGACCCTGTTAGTGGTCTCTTCAAATCATGAGAACTGCTGAGGCCAGGACTCCGCAGCACCTGCCTCCTCTCCTGCCGCCTAATGCCAAGCCGCACCCAACGCCTCAGCAAGTGCGAACCCATTGCAGGAGAGGCCCTGAACCATCTTGAAAGGACTTGTTCTGGTTTCAAAGCAGGCTCTCCATCTCTGTAGCTTCCCCTCCCAACAAACAAGCCAAAGGTATGTTGGCATGTGTTCAGAAATTCAGGCTTGGCGCACATAATGTTGATTTAGTTTTCATAAGCACATGTACAGGGTGTGAAAGATGTAAGCAGTCCATCAGCCTTACTGAATAGACTTGCCACCGAAACAACTAGCCTAACAGTTTGTTACCAGCCTCATCTGTCCCTCAGAAGGGATCGCGTTCCCAGCGAGGATTCTCCACCAAGTTCAAATTCAGAGTGAGGCAGCAGCTGCCCAGGGGCCTCACCTGTGCACTTGCACGTCCGGTTGAAGAATTTTCTTGGCCATTGCTCACGGTCATCCTGGTTTCGAAGGACATAAGGGCCACTCCAGGGCCTGGTGTCTGTCTGCACCTCTGTGCACTGCCCCCGGCCCTCTTGAGATCCACAGATGTTGGCCGGCTCGGGGCCCAGAGGCGGGCAGCACTCTTTGTTCAGCACACCATCCAAGGTCATGCAGACCCGGGGAAACTGAGCCTGAACTCCAAGCAGAATTCCACAGCCCAGACAACCCAGCAGAAGCCCCCACTGCACAAGGCCCATGCCTTCTTAATTGGGAGAGCTGGCTAGGCTTCCCACCTGTTTTCTGTCTAGCCTTTCCCCTTGTCTTCTACTCNTGAGTTCTGGAGTATTCGCTCACTCAAATCTCCTTTTCTTTTCTTTTGGTGTGTTTTTTAGTTTGAGCCCTTTCCTCTCCCCTCTCAAAATTCCCACCTAAATCATAGAACGTGCACGTGTGCACATGCGTACATGCCCATGCACATGCTATTTTATGTGACTCAGACAACTAACACAG
Organism: Neotoma lepida; assembly: GCA_001675575.1. Taxonomy (NCBI): domain Eukaryota; kingdom Metazoa; phylum Chordata; class Mammalia; order Rodentia; family Cricetidae; genus Neotoma; species Neotoma lepida. The sequence continues at coordinate 580,316 of LZPO01044413.1, read as the reverse complement.
ATTTAATTCCAGCAGAAGCTCCTCTAACATCAAATTTAATGAGGGGAGCGCTTCTCGCCAGCTCTCNCGTTAAATCAGGCTCTGTCTAATTGAGTTAATTTAGAGTGCTCCAGCCATACTGCTTATTATGCTGCTGTTCCTAAGCCCTCTCCTTCTCTCCTTAGCCCTTGACTTTAATTGCCTTGAACTCAGTTCAAAAGCCAAGCACCGTGCTGCCTTTATTCTCTCTGGCTTGCCAAGCCACGGGGCCTGGTGGGGTTTGGGGGAAGGCTGGGAGAAGCCGTCATTAGGGGGATTATAACTAGAGAAATCCTCTTTGTTAGCGCATGACCCTAAGTGCACAATGAAGCTGATAAAGTGTCTGGCTTTGTGTCAGGAGGGCAAAATCAGCCTCTTTATTGGGCTCATGTGTCCCAGCCAAGCTTGTGACCTCAGACTTCCCAGTGCGTCAATAGATGCAGTGAGCCTTCTGTCAAAGGCCCTTTACAGACCTGTGCATCGCTAAGCACGTCTCCCTCATGACTGCTTACTGACATGGGGGAGAGACCGCCACGGGAGATCATGCAGCCCCTGAAATAAAGAAACGTTTATTTAAGGCCGTGTACAAGGAACTGCTTTGTTGTACAATTAGGAATCCTCCTGCCTCCAGATAATAACCTCCTCTTTTGTTTAGCACATCCATACGGCAGATTTTGTTAATTTACATAGAAGGATATGCTACCAGTGATTCACAATTGTCATCCTCTTGCTGTAAGGAAGGCAGTGGGACAAGCCAGAGTGAGATTTGCAAGGAAATCTTTTGATTGCATTAAAGTTTAGTAAAATCAAGCTTAAATCTAGGAAGCAATGACCCTACATGCTTCTTCTGGGGGTGGCATGGGAGTGTGCAGATGGCAATGGTGGCCATTTGTCAGAGCATTTATCCCTTCATGGTGGAGAAAGGACTGTCTCGGTGCGGTGAGATCTATACAAGTTGCTAACTTGAAGTTGCCCCAGCTGGAGTCCAAGAATACNTTATGTATGAACATAAAATACCTAGTATTAAATTTCAGAAGAATTCTTAAGGTTGAGAAAAGTATCCATGAGCCGAGTTCATGTCCCATGATTTTAATCTCAGCATTCAGGAAGCAGAGGCAGGTGGATCTGTGTGAGTGCAAGGCCAGCCTAATCTACATAGTGAGTTTCAGGACAGCCATGGCTACGTAGAGAGACACTGTCTTAAAAAAAGAAGAAAAGAAGGAAGGAAGGAAAAGAACACAGCTTTCCCTATGCGTGTGTTCTGTTCTACCCTACGATATTATGTTGTACTAACTCAATGGTAGTGTGTACCTCTGGGTTCTGGACATTGAATCAGAGTCTTGATGATATCACAGGGCATCAGCAGTATAAGTGTGTGTGTGTGTGTGTGTGTGTGTGTGTGTGTGTGTGTGTACATGCATGTTCGCATGCAGGCGTGTGCACTTACAGTATGTATGCTTTGGAAGGCATTCATGTGTACATGTTTGTATGTGCAAGTGGAGGCCAAAGATTAACATCAACTATTTCCCCCAATCACTTTCCACTTAGTTTTTTGGGACAGAGTCCCCACTGAACGATTTGGCAGAGTAGCTGACCACAAAGCTTCAGAGATCCACATCCTCCTGCCTCCCCAGCACTGGGGTTATAGGCGTGTGCTACCTTTCCTGGCTCCTTACGTGGATGCTGCGGGTCTGAACTCAGGCCACCATACTTANACAGCAAGCATGTCACTAACTAAGCCATCCTCCCAGACTCACATCAGCATTGTCTAAACTCTTTTCCTGATTCTACTGCACAGCCAGAGCTGCAAGCCACAGTGTGAGAATAAAATACAGCTCCAGATGAAGGCTTGCCGGGGTGTCAGCTAAGAAGTCAGGTGTATTTCTTCTGCCAGTGTCATTTTCCACAAACTGGGAAGCTTACTTAAGAGACATTTGNTCTCTTGCAGTTCTAGGGACCCATGGTCTGAAATCCAGGCGCTGACAAGGATAGCACACATCAACAATCTGTAATCCTATGGTAACCCTATCCCTTGCTTCTGATAGCTGCTGACTGTCCTTGGTGTCCGTCTCTNATTTAAGTGTACCACGCTGCAACTTCTGCCACAGTCACCAAGCACTTCCTTTCTTCATTTCTGTATCTCCCCATCATGGGATAATGAGCCAACTGGGATAGCCCAGATGCTCCCAGCTTGAGATACTTTATACCCACAAAAAGTTTTTTTTTTTCCAAACTGGACCACATTTGCAGGGTCTGAGATTCATATCTTTTGGAGGGTGATAAGTCAACCCAGAACACCACTGACAGAAAGAAACTTGACTATACTATAATACCTAAGAGTTGGAAAGGCTTGAATGGGTTTTGGAGCCCATTCACTCCATCTGTCTGTCTACAGGCTTCCACGTCGTACCACCACTGTGAAGCCTGGGGATTTTAGTTTGTGTTCTGTGCAGTGGTGATGCTCTGTAAATGTCAGAGTCAAATTTTTAGGAGCCTGAAACTGATGGACTTTCAGCATCTCTCACATCCGATTGTCCAGTCTCCTTTTCATTGCAACACAAGCCACATAACCCAGGTTATCTGAAGCTTTACNTGACGGTTGTCTTGAAAACCCAGAATCACTTCCCTGGCCCTGCTCTAATTGTGAACCTCAGACCCATATCCAGCTTCCTCCCAGAACAGTCCTCTCGAAGGTCTAGACCCCTTCAAAGCAAATTTTGCTGTCTCATCACATTTGTACTCCTCTAGCCCTAGAACCAGACCACACCACAGTCCTTGAATCTTTGATACCTTTCTTTTTTCCTTTCTGATCAATTTTTTTCTGAAGCACTTAGAGTGAAATCAAACATCTCCCCACGTGCTATTCATAGAGTGGTCAGCAGATCACAACCCATGTGTTCCTGGCCTGCATTAAGATGAACACAATAATGTAGGACCCAGAATGTAAAGGCTTGGCATTGCTACACACTCAAGTACATGATCAGTCAGGTGCAAGAGTGGAGGGCTGTTTGCACAGAGACCATGTGCATTTTGACCTCACGTTGGCCTTAAAACTGGTTTTCCGAACTTCCATACCATAGATAGCTTGGGAAAAACTGCTGGATCTGCACCCTACCTGCCTCTCTCTTCCTCTGTTGTGGTGGAGCACTGTGGTCTCTGTCACACAGACAGACCCATTCATTTCCGTCTTGGCCATTGCACTGCTGTTTCTTCTTCCCGTCACTTGGGTGTCAACTCCTGAGAGGACCCGTCCTTTGCCATTTGCTTTAGCACTTCTCAACCTGGACACCTTACTATCACGGTGCATGGTTTGCTTTTCTTCATAGAGCTCATCTACTCGCTCGTTATTATCCCAACATTACAGAAGAGAAATGTAATGTTTCCTTTCTGTGAGAGGCTGTGAGACCTCAATTAACAAGGCGGTAGGAGAACTATGTTTCCCTGATTTAAGGTCCTGATCTTCTCAATGGGCTGTGTTACTACATTTATCTTCCTTGGGGAATTTGTTGCAGTACCTCAAAATAAGGAAAAGAAGGAAACATACTTCTTTTTAAGATTTTATTTTTATGTGTATGTGTGTGAGTCTCTGTGAACATATTTGCACTGCTTCCATGCAGGAGCCCCTGGAGGCCAGAAGAGGGCATCAGATCCCCTGAGACTGGCGTTATAGGCAGTTGTGAGTCACCGTATTGATATTGGGACCTGCACCAAAGTTCTCTGCAGGTGTAGCGCATGATTTTAACCGTTGAACCATCTTTCCAGACCCATGAAAACTTAGATTTCTTAATCTCCTACCTAGGCCAGGTACAGAACTACTCTCACTTCTGTACCTTCTGTTACCTCATTTAAACCACAAAGTGGGGCTGGGGGTGCAGTTCCATCAGTAGAGAGCTTGCCTGGCACGTGTGAAGCCTTGAGTTCAATGTCCAGCACCTCATAACCCAGGTGTGGTGGTGCACACCACCCAGCACTTGGGGTGTGGAGGTAGCAGGATTCACAGTCACCCTCAACTGTAGAGCAAGTCAAATATAAAGGAACTCCGCCTTGAAATGTGTTTCTACTAGAAATTAATGGTTTTGACATTGCTACCCCAATGGAGGAGGCTGATTGCAATGGAAAATAAGGGGTCTGGCCAGTTGTGGTGGCACGTGCTGGTAGGATTTGCTGAAGGAAGCAGAAGCAGGAGGCTCACGAGTTTGAGAATAAGGGATAGGTCACTCCAGCTTGATGTCNCAGTGTCAGCCTGCACTAAAGTCTGTTATATGAAGTTTCATATGCACTGATATTTATGAAATCATTAAATACACTTCTCATTGGAGGAATGTTTCTGCCAGCCTAGTACCCAGAAAAGCTGTGTTACCTCATGTGCCAGCCTATCCTGAACTTACAGCCTTGTGAGTCTCTATATGGTGTTTCTTCCTTTGCCTTGGCCAGGGATGATAGTTCCAAACCTCTACACCTCACAATGCACAGCCAACTCAGGCAGAGTCTAGTCTGTTATTCTGAGATTCTTATTTTGTCCTTTTGTAAATTTATGTATTGTGGGAGCAGTCTTAGAGTCTTTGGGAAATGAGACAGAAAGATAAGCTGTATACACACACACACACACACACACACACAGAGAGAGAGAGAGAGAGAGAGAGAGAGAGAGAGATTTCTGTGTAAATCTAAGTGTGATAAACACATAACGGAGTTGTTATTTTTTAGCGAGACAGGACTTAGGAAAGAATTCAGAAAGATCACTGAGAGGTGGGTGGAGGTGATCTCACATTACAGATGTAAGACAAAAGAATCTAAGCGCACAGGTGTGATTGCAATTAACAACTCCACGACATTTCAAAAGGGAAAATTTGCAGGGCATTGAATACCAGAATCCAGGAGGACATAGCACGGGGCNTACTGAAACTATTTGTTGCCAATAAAAACTATAAAAAAAATCAACAATTCCTGTAAAGAGTGTTCTAAAACCCAGTGAAACTTGCCAGTGTTTGAACATGGATTTCTTTTGTGCTTTTGGTTATATTTTTCTCTAGAAGCTTAGTTTGGCAAATTCTGTCATCTCCAAATTTAAAATATGTTTAAGAAAGAAAATAAAGAGACTCTGTGAAAAGAGGCCATTGTGTATCACAGAGCTAAGTAATCGTAGAGTAGAAGAATTCTTTTCTGGAGAGCCATTCATCGTACCTTCTTTTCCCAGTTGAGGCAGGAGTGCGTTTAAAAAGACATTCTGTGGACATTCCTTTTGCTGCCAGCACTTAGCACCGCACTGCCTAAGGACTGAATACATGTCAAAGGAAGGGAGTTAGACGACGAGAATTTTTGAACACAGATGGTTCAGGGTAAGGTACAAACCTTTNGCAACTAGGATGACAGTACAAGCCTTCACATTTAAAACAGGAAAAGATAGCTGGAAGCTGGGCGAGCCATTGAATGGGACAGTCAATGTCTTAGAGTTGTTGCTAAGATTAATACAGAGAAAACATTTATGTCTTTCTTCTAACTGTCAGCAAGCTGCCTGCTCCTTTCTCAATGGCCTTTGAATGTGAAAATCCCCCCATTTTTTAGACCCCTGCTGGACTTCTCTGTCTGATGTCTTTTAATCCATTCTCTACTGCTGCATCATGGGGACGTGAGATTAGATTCTTTTGCCTCCTGTATCCAAATTGTTTCCTAAGTGCTGGGCATCTGTCTTCATGTGGTTTTGCTTTCTCTGTCTAAACTCTTCTTTTCCTGGCGATGTGAGGTGTTTTGTTCTGTTTCCAGAAGAATTAAGGGTTAGGACAAGGGCTGTGTGGCTTCCATTAAGTAAATTTTTCCCGTGTAATTTTGATAGTCTATCCTGAGGCTGTGCTAAAGATTGAACACCTTCTAGTTTCAAATTTGGCACTACTCGTGTTTCTGACCTCAGTCCTCGGTGCACCCCCCCTGGGCCTTCTGGTGCTTATTGTCGCCGAGTTTGTCCCTTCACCTGGTCCGTGGGTATTTGGTGGAGGGTTCCTTACCTCTGTACCTGCACCTCTACAACTTAATAAGTGATTTGGATAAGCAATTGAATGACTTCTGCTTTGAAATACAGATCTGTGGGAGGGAGGGAGAACTTTCCTTTTGGTCCATTCTGCAATAAACCCANTGTGCATACACTTACAGGAGCCTCTACCCTGTTCAAGACAACTTTAGTACTGGCTTGTGGGCTTATGAACGTGCCATTAAGACTGCANAGGAAAGGCTGAGCAGANGACTGAGAGAGTGAGTGTTTGCTGTGAAAGCNTGAGGACCTGAGAGTGAATCCCAGGCACCCATGTAAAAAGCCAGGCATGTAACACAGGTGACCAACACAGGTGAGTCATGGCCGGCCAACCTAGACAAAGCAGTAAGTGTCTAGCTCAGGGAGAACCCCTGCCCCTCTCAAGGTAATAAGATGAATAAATATAGAGGAAGATGCCTGACAACCTACTCTGGCCTCCACATGTGTGTGCACAGGCACACACACACACACACACACACACACACACACACACACACACACACTCAATCCCTGGAAGCATATGAAACTGTGTGTGTGTGTGTGTGTGTGTGTGTGTGTATATGTGTGTGTGTGTGTGTGTGTGTGTATGTATGTGTGTGTATATGTGTGTGTATGTGTTGTCAGGAAGCATAACAACAGGGACACTGTGTTTATTCTAGTATATACTTATGAAAGGATGTGGGCTGGAAGCAATCTCTGTCATCTCTTTGTCTGTCTGCTTCTGCCTCTCTGGAAGTTTAATGCATAGCAAGAAGCAGGNAACGAGGCTGTCACTGGGAAGAGCTCTTGTATGGACGGAGAAACAAGGAAGGAAAAGCCACGTGCTTTCATTCCATGCTTCTGTACATTTTGACTTTGAACTGTGGATGTGTAGAACTTGCTTNAAAATTCATGTTCATTAATAGAGTTGGAAATTTTGTAATGATGAATATTTGTGAGGGTGCATGATATAGCTAGAGGGGCTTCCTGTAAGTAATAAACGGCAAATCCTGCGAGTTATTTTGTGCCTAAGGACAAACTGGTTCTGAAGTTTAAGGGGGCCAGGTGTGGTGGCAAACATCTTTAATCCCAGCACTCAAGAGGCAGAGGCAGGCGGATCTTTGTGTTTGAGGCCAGCCTGGTCTACAGAGTGAGTTCCAGGATAGCCAGGACTACACAGAGAAACCATGTCTCAAAAAAGAAAAGAAAAGTTTATGGGGAGAGACAAAGAATTTACTAGCTCCATGACCATGGACAAAATGGTTATTTGTTTTTTTTAATATTTATCTGTTTTAATTTTATGTGTATGAGTATTTGCCTACATGTAGGTATGTGTACCACATGCAAGTCTGGTGCCCATGGAGGCTAGAAGAGGGTGTTGGGTCCCCTGAAACTCGAGTTACAGATTGTTGTGAGCTGACACATAAGTGCTGGAAACCAAATCCCGGTCCTCTGCAAGAGCAGCAAGTGTTCTTTATTTCTGATCCATCTCTCTNTCAGTCTCAGTTTTCTGTTCTGTAAACCCTAGAGGTTAGTATGGACTTCATAAGTTTCAGGCCAGGGATTAAACACGCACTGTATATGTAGAGCCTGGCACAGAATAGGACAGCAAATGTTGGTCTCCAACAAACAGTCGCTGAATTATTATATCCAGAAAATACTCAATTGGAACCACATCCGCCTTGAACTTGTAACTTGGCAAAACACTGATCATTATGTCATTGTTTATTTTTTAAAAAAACAAAAACCTGATAGTCATACACTATTTTTTCTCATGTTTAAATAGATAACTATGAATGGTCAGAAATCCTACTAGAATACTGAAAATCCCCACTGAGAAAACTCTTGATTCTAGGAATTATCAACTTGTTCTCTTCCTATCTATCTATCTATCTATCTATCTATCTATCTATCTATCTACCTACCTATCTATCTATCTATCTATCTGACAAACACTCACACACATATACACATCTAACCCTAAAAATCTAATTATAAATACTTTTTCTAATATTTTTCTCCTGGCAACTAACTCAGCATTTTTAGCTATAACACATGAAGAATATTTTTGTCCACAATGCAATATCTCTACCCAGAAAAAGAAGCAACTGTTCTTTCTTAGATTCCACTGAATCAAATGCTATTTTCAAATATACTATGATCAGCTTGGAACATCAGTCCCCCCATCATTAATTATAAAAACTATATATGAGGACAAANTTTAATAAGCCACAGAGGGATAGAAATAAACTAGGTAGGGGAAATAACTTCAAGAATTGAAACAAATGAATACAATAATTAAAAGCAAGAAAAAATAGTGTTCAAAACTTCTTAACCTAAATCTGATGCCCATACAGACTCATTATTTTATACCTGCTGTTGGAAAGTATCAAACTATAGTGTCTGTCTGACACTCCCTCTACAAATGTCTCTTTTTCATTTAATTGCATCTGTACTAGTTCAGCCAATCTTACTGGATAAACTACATACATACCTGTGTTTGTGTGTGTGTGTGTGTGTGTGTGTGTGTGTGTGTGTGTGTGTGTGCATCCCTCAAGAAAGTAATTCTTAAGCATTCAATTCATTTGGTAAACTATAGAAAAGAACTATATTCTTATAAATCATGACAGATAGCTGCATAGAATGTGCAAATTTTACTGTTATGAATTTTTCATTTNCTAAAAGCATCCTACCATAAAAAGAAAAACAAACAGAAAAGTAATAAAAACTAAGGTAATTTCTTAGGCTTTGATTTATCTTCAGTTGCCTGTGCAAGAGATGTAGACTCTCAGCTACCTCTCCAGCACCATGTCTGCCTGCATGTCACCATGTCCCACCATGNTGATAATGGATTGAACCTCTGAAACCATAAGTCAACACCTCAGTTAAATGTTTTCTTTTATAAAAGTTCCCATGGTCATGGTGTCTCTTCACAGCAATAGAAACCCTAAGACAGAAGTTGGTAACGGGAGTGGGGTATTGCTATGAAAGGCCTGACCGTGCTTTTGTTTGGAGGAATGTGGACTTCAGTGCTNTGGTTAGGAAAGCAGTGGCANGCATTAATGGNCCATATGAGTAGGAACANGGAAGGCAATGGTGCTGAGTGTGATTTGATGAACTGTGAGATGCTGGCTTAAGAAGTTTCAGAGGAGAAGAATATTAATATGTGGTCTAGAGATTATTCTTGTGATATTTTGGTAAAGAATGTGGCTGTCCAAAGAGTCTACCTGAGGCTAAAGTGGAGAGTTTTAGATTAATTCCATTAATTTGAAATTTCAAAACAACCTAGTATAGACTCCATTGTGTGGTTGTTAGTGGTAACTGTAATGAAGATTTATAATGAAAAGGAGNAGGCTGAGCAGGATAAATTACAAAATGTAAAATTTGGAGNGAAAAGGAGCACCAGGAAAGAGAATGGAGCTAAATCCTGAATTCAAAGAGATAAACAGATTAACAAATGGAATAAAGGGAGTGGTGACCTGATGGCAAGATCTGTGGAATTAAAGAAAAGCTTAGAGTTGAGTGTGGTGGTACATGCCTTTAATCCCAGCACTCCAGAAGCAGAGGCTGGTGGATCTCTGAGTTTGAGGCCAANCTGGTCTACAGAACAAGTTCCAGAATAGCCATGCTTAGACAGTGAAGGAAACCATCAGAAACAGAAAGTTGGTAAAGATTTAATTGAACAAGGGGACCATGTTCCAGCCCCAGCAAGCAGCAGAAGTTGGCAGCTTTGGTCACATGATTCTGGATTTAAGGATAGAAGAAAGAGGCTATAGAATTTGTCTCTGTGACTTAGGAAAGTTGCTGAGGTCAGGCATGTGCCAGGGCTGTCCCTGAATGGAGTCCAAGAGAGGCCATTGTGTGAAGATCTGAAGTTAAAGCCTAGATTGCCTTGGAGACTCAAAGATGTTGGAGATGCCAGAGCTGTGGGATACTTGCCAAGGAAAGCTACTAACAGGGAATGGAATCAGCCCAAGAGAAAGAAGTATGCTGCATTCAACAAAGCTGGAAGGAGTTGGAGATCTGAAGAGTGTTTTGATATCAGACATGGAGATGCAGAGTTTGGAGTTTGCCCAGCTGGTTTTCAGTCTTGCTTTGGTCCAGTATTTCCTCACTATGCTTCCTTCTTTATGTCCTGGAACGGTAATGTATATCCTGTGCCATTATATGTTGGAAGTATGTGAACTGCTTTTTTATTTTGATTTTGTAAGTGATTACAGTTNAGAGATTGCATGAATCTCAGCAGAGACTTTGAACTTTAGACTTCTAAATAAGTTTGAGACTGTTATAGACTATGAGGACTTCTGAGGTTGGATTGAATGCATTTTTGCATTATGTTGTGGCTACAAGCCTTTGGGGGACAGGGATTGAAACGTTGTGGTTTGAAAGAAAATAGCCCTCCNAGGGAATGGCACTATTAGGAGGTGTGGCCTTGTTGGAGTAGGTCTGGTCTTGTTGGAGGAAGTATGTCACTGTGGAAGGTAGGCTTTGAGGTCTCACATATGCTCAAGCCATGCCCAATGAGACAGACCACTTCCTGTTGCCTGCACAAGATGTAGAATTCTCAGATACCTCTCTAGTGCTGTGTCTGCCTGCATGCCATGTCCCACCATGTCGATAATAGACTGAACCTCTGCACTGTAAGCCACCCAATTAAGTGTTCTCCTTCATAAGAGTTGCCATGACTATAGTGTCTCTTCACAGCAACAGAAACCCTAACTAAGACATCCGCAAAGTTTATGGAAGTCCACTCTGTGCCAATGCACTAGATTTCACCTTGTGACTTGAAGGCTGAATTAGAACTCAGNGGAACACAGTCATAGTGGAGGAGGGTGGGATTCTTGTGAAAACATTTATTCCTCACACTGAAGACCCAGTAATTGGTGCTCAGCCTACTCCAGTATCACCTCAGCTTAGCGAATTGCATCCAATTCCCCGCTAAGGGATCACATTCTGAGGCATCAGAGATTTGTATTCGAACATACAAATTTGAAAGGGCACAAGTCAAGTCAACTGCACATCAAAGCTCATAAACCTATTCCCTTTTGACAACTGCACCACATCTTCAAACTTTGGGCTTCAGAAAGAAAGTTTTGGAAGAGGGNATACATTGTGGGGGAGAACAGTAGATTATAGGTAAAACAAAAATAGAAAAAAGGAAACACTAGAGGCAGAGAGATTTAAGCAGGGAGGCAGTGGGGAGATGGGGGAAGCAAACAAGGGAGTGTTAGGGAGGGTAAACTGAAATGAAGGATGGATGAAAAAGAACCTATGGTCTTCCAACCTAGGTAAAAATATAATTGGATGGACTAGTTGAACACATGGAATACAGACGATGGAAGGAGAATACTTGGCATTAAAGTGGGGGGGAAAGTAAAGATTTAAGTAGAAATAGGGCTTTGGGGGATGGAGGAAGAAGAGGGTAGAGGTGGGTGAACCAAAACAAAGAATTTGTGGGAAAGCTTTATGAGAACCCATTTCTTTGGATGCTGATTACTTGAGTAGGGGTATCATGCAGGGGTGGACAACGCTGCTCTCAGAAGATGTGGGTAATTGAATGAGAACCTCAATGCAAGGTATGGAGTATTTCCCTATGAGTTATTGGTCAAGGATAGCCCCAGAGGCTCCCAAATGANACAGGCTGCTGCTATTGTTTTTGGTGGCCCACTATAACTAGGTCGTAGGACTCTATTGCTGAAGTCACTACGTTGTTGTGAGACATAGAGAAACCAGTCTGAAATGACCAGGAATCTTCCTCCCTGCTGCTAGCTTTCCGAGTCCCAGAAAGTGTTGTGCTTGCAACTGTGGGAGAAAAGACATCAATGGTCNTCTCACCCAGGACTGGATCCTATATACTACAGTATGCAATACTGATTTGCCAGGTGAGACATTTCCACTGGTACAATAGTGGCATGACTGTTATCNAAGNAACCAACCACTTTCTGATTGGATTTGAGGTTTGAGACACAGCGTAACAGGCCCCCAGACTGTTTGAACACCATCAAAAGAATGACACATGGTGAATAATGCCTGAGGGAACTAGGAGAGAGGCTCCAGGAAAAAAGGCAGAGGGCATTTTACCTCAGGTGCATTTTGCTCCCTGGATTGTTCTTGGATGTGATTTCATGTCTCCTGTGACAAACATTCACATTTAATTTATAAGATATGTTTATTTTTGTTGGATATCAGAACACAGCTATAAAACTGAATCTGGTCAGTGTACCCTGAATCTGGTTATGGCTTTCTGCCTTACTTTCATGCTTCCCCAGATAGAATCTATAGTACATGCCAAGCAATTGTGTTTAAATTGGCTTGCCTGAGAAAGTTCTGGGAAAGGACTTCTCCATTGTGGTGATATANTGTGTACCCTAATAAATTTTGCCTGAAGATCAGAGAACAAAACAAGCCACTAGATTAAACATAGAGGCCGGACAGTGGTGGCACACACCTTTAATCCCAGCACTCGGGAGGGAGAGATCTGTCTGGATCTCTGTGAGTTCAAAGCCACCCTGGACTACATGAGATTGACTCAGTCTAGGAGAGAAACAGAGCCAGGCAGTGGTGGCACACACTTTTAATCCCAGTACTTGGGAAGCACATGCCTTCCATCCCAGCACTAAGAAGGAAATGATGGCTGGGTGGAGAAGGGTATATAAGGCGTGAGGANACAGGAACNAGAAGGCTTTTTGGCAGNAGNGTCCCTTTCAGCTAGAGGCTTTTTAGGCTGGAGCCTTTCGGGTAAGGACTCAGAAGATTTCAGTCAGAGGATTCACGGAGATGGNGAGGNGAGATGTGGCAGTGGCTTATTCCTTTGTCTCTCTGATCTTTCAGCAAATTTTATTGGGGTANACAATATATCACCAAACTCAATCAATATTTAGTATGTGCTTACTGGTTTTTATTTACATGTTTTTTCTGATCAAGTTTTTCTGAACTCAAACAACCTTCCTTAAATCATTGCGTTCTTTGTTATATCCATGTATAAAAGAACACTGAAACTCAAATAAAGTTGTCTACAGCATTAAACTGCAATCTGCTCTATTTTTTCAAGTCTTCAGATCTCAGGTACATTAGATAAGATCTGCACAGGTCAGCGAAAGTCATCACCAGATCTTAGCACAACTGATGCCATGAAGGAAGTGCCACTTGGACCTTGGAACCCAGCACAAAGGCAGCACCACCTGCCAAATCGAGAACAAAGACCTAATCCATCAAAGTCCCTAGTTCTGGGAAAGTCCCTAAATGTACTAACCTCGCTTTTTGGCTTCTGTAGTTCTGATTCTGGCTAACTGAAGTGGGTGAGCCCAGGATGNGGTTTTTGTGCTTAAAAGCTCACCTTGAGAAAGATTTGGGACTGCACTTGCGTCCCAAACACCCAGCCATCTAATAAGGACTTTCTATTGGCTTAAACCCATGTCTGAGTATCCCTGGTTGATACCTTACAACAACAAAAGAGGAATTGTAAACCTGGTCTAAAGCCTATAGCTGAACTATTTTAGACTCTGGGAGAACCTAATATTACTGTTTTGCTAAATAATCAAGTTGTTGAACTTCCTTTTAAGTATTTATATTTGCACATAGATTTGTGCTGTCCTCAACCTCAGGCAAGGAAGCTTCTTTCTGCAGTGGGCAGCAGTTAATACAGAGACTCATGCCTGGCCAAAGTACTGAGAACAACCGACTCTGGGTGCTCAGCCCCAAATGCAGTGTCTCGACCAACTCTTTCCTCATAAGGTTTGGGGAGCATCATAGAAGAGGGAGCAGAAGGAATGTAAGAGCCAGAGGATGTGGAGGAGCTGTGAAATGAGTCTTCTGGACATGACATAGCCATTGCACTCGTGAACTCAAAACAGCAACGTTTACCTTCACAAGACCTACACAAGATCAACCAGTTCCAATTCCAACAGAGATGGGAAAGGGCCTGCACTCAGGAGGCCGCACCCCTAGCTAAAGAGTTACTGAGTTAATAAGGGAGGGAGNATCACTTTTCTTTGTGAGTGTGGTTACTGGTCCACTGTCCATGCTTCAGCAGATGGTCCCACAGCTACGTACATAGAAGTAGCATTAATTGGACTTAATGGATTACAAAATAATTAAAAATAATAATTAAAAAATGAACATGGCAGAGGGTGTATTCCAGAGGTCTTGGGAGCAGGGTTAGGGATGGAGGGAGAGAAGGAAATGGATAGAATCACAATACTTTGTATGCATGTGTCTCAGTCACTGCTCAATTGCTACAAAGAGACACCATGGCCAAGGCAACCCTTATAAGAGAAAGCATTTAATTTAGGACTTGCTTACATTTTTAGAGGGTTAGTCCATTATCACCATGGCTGGGGGCATGGNGACANGCAGGCAGGNACTAGTGCAGTTACTGAGAGGTACATCCTGATCCATAGGCAGAGAGAGAGACAGAGACTGGGCCTGGCATAAAATCTCAAATCCCACCCTCAGTGGCATACTTCCTCCCACAAGGCCACATCTTCTAATGCTTCCAAATCCTTTCAAATAGTTCTACTCCCTGGTGACATAAGTATTCAAATATATGAGCCTATGAGAGCCAGTCTTCTTTATACCACAACATGAATATACAAATGAAATTCCCAATAGATAAATTTAAAACATTTTTAAACATGGTTTCTAGCATACTTCCTCCCACACCAATAAACAATAGACTAAGACTGTGTCTTAGATTGGAGACCATTCCTTCTTAAATATTCATCAAATGTAAGAAAACAATCCAGATTTAAGGTGAATGCCANTCAACCCTTTAAGACAACATTTAAGTAAGTTTGAACTCTAAAGCAAATTGTATTTGGAGACAGGCCTTTATTAAAGTGTGAAAGGAAGGAAGAGGCAGTGTGTCAGAAACCTTCCAAGAAAAGGACANGGGCCTGTGACATGTGAAGGACAATCCAGAGCTGAAACTCTCACCTCTTTGTTTTTCTNCATATTAAATTCTTTAGAATATGCCACATTGCACTAGTGGTTGTGGGGCGATCTTCTCAAGGGAAAAGAAACACTGCTTTNTTCTTCTTCGTAGCCAATATCTAAATCTAATAACAGAACAATAAGTGTATTCTGTCAGAGTGATGAAAGAACAATAAACAATGAGGGTAGCTGCATAGGGTCCAGGTTAGTTGGAGATGGGAATTTAAACCCCAAAACTTGCTTATTTCTTCCAATCCAAAGCTAAATTTTATCATTTAAAAATTTATTGTTTAAAATGTGTTCACATGTGTGTTTATGTGTCTGTGTGTGTGGCGAGCCACAAGAAATGATAGTAGAAGTCCAGCTGTGTATAATNAGCCATACTTTGATTATTAGGCCAAGGGCCAGTCAAGTGGAGTAAGCCATCTAGCAAGGACTATTTGGTGTTATACAGCTTAATATTCAGCTATGTCTTGCTATGAACTTCTTGTGCTCATGTCCCCATAGAACA
>LZPO01044413.1:547795-561144 GCA_001675575.1 Neotoma lepida | reverse complement strand
AGCTTCTCGATCCTAAGGGAGGGGTTTCAGGCCTAAAGAGTATGGGGGTTACAGGCCTAAGGAAAGTTGGGGTCTTACAAAACCAGTTGGGCAAACTCCAAACTCTGCATCTCCATTTCTGATGTCAAAACACTCTTCAGATATTGAACTTCTTTCAGCTTTGTTGACTTCAATTTGCTTCTTTCTCTTGGGCTAGTTCCACTCCATATTAGCAGCTCTCCTTGACAGGTATCCCATGGCTCTGACATCTCCAACATCTTGGGGTCTCCAAGGTAATCAGGCTTCAACATCACAGTTTTAAGCAATAGCCTCTCTAGACGTCCATTCAGGGCACATGCCTGGNCTCTGCAGCTTTCCTTACTCATGGAGGCAAGTTTCACAGCCCCTTTATTCTATCCTTGACTCTAAAGCCAGAACCATGTGGCCACAGCTACCAAACTCTGCTGCTTGCTGGAACTGGAACATGATCCCCTTGTTCAATTACATCTTCACCAGCTTTCTGTTTTCTATGGTTTCCTTCATTGCCTAAGCGTGACTGTCCTGAAACTGGATCTGTAGGCCAGACTGGCCTCCAACTCAGAGATCTGCCTGCTTCTGCCTTCCCAGTGCTGGGACTAAAGGTGTGCACCACCACACCTGGCTCTAAGCTTCTCTTTAATTCCTTTTCACAAGTTGTAAACTTAGTTGCCCTGAGGTCACCACTCCTTTTAGTCCATTTCTTAATCTGTTTATCTCCTTGAACACAGGACTTAGCTCCATTCCACTTCCTGGTGCCCCTTTTCTCCTCAGCTTGCTCCTTTTCATATAAATCTTCACTAGAGTTACCACTAACAACCACATGACAGAGTCTATACTAGGCTGTTTTGAGATTTCCTCTGCCAATGGAATTAATCCAAATGTCTTCATTTTAGCCTCAGGCAGTCTTCTGACAATGGCAAGAAGCAGCCACTTCCTTCACAAGAAAAATCTCTAGGCAACATACTAAACTTCTTCTCCTCTGAATCCTCTTGATTCAGGTACTTAAACAGTTCAAATCACACTCAGCACCACTGTCTTCCATGCTTCTACTAGGATGGCCCAGTAAGCAGCACTTAAAGCCTTCAACTGCTTTTCTAGTCTACAGTCCCAAGGTCCATATTCCTTCAAACAAAAGCATGGTCAGGCCTATCACATCAATACCTCAGTCCTTGGTATCAACTTCTGCCTTAATTANGGTTTCTATTGCTGTGAAGAGACACTATGAACATGGCAACTCTTATAAAGGAAAACATTTAACTGGGAGGCTTACAGTTCTGAGGTTCAGTCCATTATCCTCCCAGCAGGAAGCATGGCAGCATGCAGGTAGACATGATGCTAGAGAAGGAGCTGAGAGTTCTTAACATCTTGACTAACAGGCAACAGGAAGATCTGTCTCATTGAGCATGGCTTGAGCATATATGAGACCTCAAAGTCCTCCTCCACAGTGATACCTTTCCTCTAACAAGACNACTCCTCCTAATAGTACACTCCCTTTGGGGGCCATTTTCTTTCAAACCACCACACCCAGTAAACAGTTTTCCANAAGGCCCATATCAGAGATTTCCTCACANTGCCAAAATCACCCACCTAATGTTTTCACCAATGTATTTGATTTTAAGAGTGCCTTGACTTATAGATTTCTTTGTTCTATTACTATAAAATTTATCATACTGTAACAGTAGTAGAACATGGAAGCTGGGGTACCCTGAATCTGTGTTCCTGGGCCATGGTTACTCACCTTTGGTTTCAAAACAAGCTATCTCCTATCCTCNTTTGAGGGAAGAATTGTGTTTTTGTGTCAATAAGCAAAATATGGGCAGACCGGTCACAGTGAGAATCTCAGACTTTAAAAATCATGCCCCATGCCTCCTCAGAATGATTGACTCTTGCCAATGTGATTGAAGACTCGCTTGTTCATTCAAGGACTGTGGCAATACAATATTATAAAACTGTCTCTTACATTCTAAGNGACTGGAACTCTTCCTGGACTTGACAGACACTAGTAATACAACCTGAAGTCAGTGAAGAGTTAAGATTGATATCCTACTGTGTTCTCAGCCTATTTAAGAGAACAATGTCACAACNAACTTTANTTGCTTTGAATTTCCCATGTCATCAAGTTTTAAAAACTAAGCTAATGCATAGCTGTAGTCTTAAGGTATGTGCTGTTCCATGCCCTGACCCACAAGTAATACATATGCTGGAAACAATAAATAGATTGAAAGTGACCGTATAAAGCAAATAGCCACCATACATGATGGATACAGATTGATGGGTCTGTTTGCAGTGATGCTTGCTATATTGTTTGTTATCTGGGTCGGTTAGGGGCAGGTGGAGTCAGTNATTTAAAACTTTATAAAACTCTGTTAAAGACTTCCATAAAATATCCCTCATTCCCCTCATTCCTCCTGCACTGATGCTTTCTGTGTCATTCAATAAACACAGAGCAAATGCCCTTTATTAGGAACACATGCATACAGATACAGACACAGACACATGGATANACAGATTCACAGTGTTTGGGGGGGTACAGATTCAGACTCATACAACAGCAGGCAAGGAAGGACAGAAGCCACAAGGAGAGAGAAATGGACAATTCAAGTCTAGGTTCACTCTTGGTTAAGTTACACCATGGGGAAGAGCTTTTTAATTTATTTTCCTTGATGCACTATGGACATTTTCTGGGTTCTCGGAAGCTATTACTGATGCATTCAAATGACACAAGTTGACATGCACCAACAGCCTGGAGTGCTCCAGGCGCTGTGTTGTTATGTGGGACTACAGAGAAAGGCATCTGAAGAAGAAAAGTGAGATGGGAAAATCTTCAGGATCTTCTCGGGGAAGCACCTGGAAGTGAAGCCAACGTCCCTGTGTTTCACTATTCTCCCTTTCTGTGGTTGTCTCCTATGAGTAACCCATTTTGTTTAGTTTAAAATGCTTTACCAAAAATGAACATTAAATTAAGTTAGTTTATGGAAAAATTATTTTCCCTATCCACAAGCTAGATTTAGGTACATTTAGATTCAAAGCAACTTCTACGAACTTCATTTTGCCTTTCCGTGTTCAGCGAACTGAAGTCACTGAGCTATTGACCTATCTGAAGCATAATATACCCTTCTGCAAACTACTAAGGTCTTTTTGGCTTTTTGTTGCCAGGCTTATGGGATATTGCCAACATTATCTGAAAGTGTACTGGAATTTTTGAGGACAGTATCCCAGTTCTGTGGAGTATGATGTTCTCAAAGCTTTGGATAGACAATGCATTGTTGTCTACTGGAACATGACTCCGTATGTTGTCACTATATTTCTGTGGACAAAACAGACTATTTTCTAGGAGAAAGCTGGTGTGATAGCCTAAGTCTGTGGCTTCTAATGCTGAAGTTGTTTGTTCTTCTTTCTGTGGTGAAGCAAGCCATTGTGAAAGTGTCCTACCAAAGTGCTCACCCCCTGCATTAGTTGCTTTCCTTGATGTTGTGACCAACTAACTCACAGAAGTAACTTAAAGAGGATTTATTTGGGCCACAGTTTGAGGGTCATAGTGTCACAGTGGGGAAGGGTGACACTGGTGCTCGGCTCTCTGTATTTCTCCAGGATCCTCACCCATGGAATGGTGCAACCCACAACTGATGGGATGTGGGGGTGAAATGGGTACCCAAATCAAGCTAATTAAGGTATCATTTTTGCAAGTACAATTAAGATTTATTTTCTTAGCAAGTTTTGTGTACACGATACAGTGTCATTGACTATTGTCACCATGCTGTACACGGGATCGCTAGAACTTATTTGTCTGCACGTTTCAACCTTGCACACTTTAATCAGCATCCCTCCATTTCTTCCACTCTCCATTTCTAGTAACTATAATTCTACTCTCTGCTTTCAAGAACACTGCATTTTATAGACTTGGCATGAGTGAGATCATACAGTTCTCTTCTTTCTATGCCTGGCATTTGACTTGGCACCATGTCTTGTGGAATATTATTTTAAGATATGCTACATTTGTTTATGTTGTGGAACATTTGCTTTAATGATGCAAAGATGTGTTGCATTCTTTTATGTTGCATTTGTTTAACCCTGTGAAGGTGTGTTACCTTGCCTGTCTGAAATACCTGATGGTCTAATAAAGAGCTGAATGGCCAACAGTGAGGCAGGAGAAAGGATAGGTGGGACTGGCAGGCAGAGAGAATAATTAGAAGGAGAAATCTGGGAGGAGAAGAAGAAGGATCAAGAGAAGGAGGAGGACTCAAGGGGCCAGCCACCCTGCTACACAGCAAGCCACAGAAAAATGAGCAAAGAAAGGGATACAGAAACAGTGGAAGGNAAAAGCCCANAGGCAAAAGGCAGATGGACTAATTTAAGTTAAGAAAAGCTAACAGGAAACAAGTCAAGCTAAGGCCGGGCATTCATAAGAAAGAAGACGCCTCTGTGGGTGATCTATNTGGAAGCTGTGGGGCAGGCCCCCCAAAGAGCTAAGAGCTAAAGAGTAAAGAAAACAACCAACAGCAATCATATCCTCCATTCTATNCATGCTGCTTCAGACAGCAGGATTTCCCCGTGTTTAAAGTCTGAATAGCATCCATTAGGCATAANTACTACAGTTTTCATATCCTCATCTGTTCAAGNCTTGCTTATTGTGAATAATAATGTTGCAGTGAACACTNNCTGTCACTTTAAATGTGTTTTCACTTTTTAAATAATACAGAAGCTAATAGGTATGGTGGTGCACAGGTGTAATCCCAGCATTGAGGATGTAGTAGGGGGATTCTGAGTTTTAGGCCAGCCTGGGTTATGTGGCAAGGAATGAAATAAAAGAGAGAAGGAAAAAATGAAGGAGGGATAATAAGAAGGGGAGAGAGAGGGACNGAGGGACAGAGGGAGGGAGGGATGGACAGATGGACAGAGGGCATGAGGGAGGGAGGGAGAGAGGGAAGAGGCACTGTTCAAATGACAGAGCAAAAATCTCTCACAATTTCTTACATTTGTAAGAACTCAAAGGCTAGAAGGGAGTCAGAGACAGGCACTTGATATCTAAAGGAAAGAAACTCCTTCAGCTGCCTGAGGACAGTGTAACAGCAATTTATCAAGAAGAAAAACCACATACTCTCCACCACCCCAGACCCATTCAATTTAAGCAGTCTTCATCTTCCACAGTAGCAAGTTTTCTAGATACATCATGTAGCATCCTAAGTACTGGAAAGGAAGCTCCCACTCAGAGGTAATCTATCTTAGGATCCTAGAAATGATCTAACTCTTATCCATGTCATCCTGTCGATCGGAAGCATGGTTTTCATAGCTGAACTTCCGAGATGAAGTAAGTCAGTTCTTGTCAGGAGTGGTCACGCATATCTGTGACTGACAGCAGACATGCCCCATCATCACCTTGCTGCTGATCCCATAGCCAGAGTCAGCCTTCCCTCCATCCCTCCTGCCTCTGTCCCCCTCCATATTCCTCCAGCTAATTAGTGACTTATTAGAGTGGACAGGGGATTTGGGCCTAGGGGATTACTGTTGGGCACAGGGGGGGTAGCCTGCATCCCTGGTTTCTTTCTTTAGTCTTAAATGATGTCCTTCCCCTACACCATCATCCTGTCCCCACCCTCCTGCATTCCTTCCCTCAGCCAGCGCATAGATTCACACCCTACACTCCTGAGATTGGCCTTTGTTGAGGAATTCAGGCATTTTCCCATGTTTTCTCTTCCTCACCTTTATTGAGAAATGCTGCTTCCCCCCCTCTTCCTCCTCAATTCCCTTGTCACCCATCACTACCCAGCACTTTGATGGTAGTTCTTCGATGTGGCCAGAAGTCATGTGGTACTATTGGAAGAGTCTAGCTTGCCTCTTAGCTGTAGAACCACGTTCATTTACCCTTTACCAGCGTGGGCAATGACTCTGAGGCCATGGGCCTTGCCTTTCTACTGTCCTCTTTGCTTCCTGTGTTTTCAGTTCAGGTCTAGATGTGATCAGAGCAGTCACCAGGATGACTCATGGGCTCTTGTGACTGTCTCACTCACCATGTTCCTGTTTGGACTTGTGCTGTGGTACTAACCATTTGACAGCCCTTCCCACTCTCCCACTGCTCCATGACTTCTGCCCCTTTTCTCCCCATGCTCCTCTCTTGTCCCTGGAGTGCTCAGCTTGCCCTAGTGTGGGTGCAGAAAGGGCAGGAGTTGACTCCTCTCTGCTACAGTCATATTCCTAGCACACTCTCCCAGTCAGGCCTTGTAAACCTCGACATGCTTTCCACCCATTCACTCCATCACCTACCGCCTCCAGCTTCAAACTTCACGGTCAACACTTAGCTATGAGAGCTGATGGACGCAAGGGACTCAGGACAGGAGTTTGACATCTTGAGCTTCTCAGCTNGACNTCCCCTCCTCTCTGTCTAAACTCACCCTCCCCTCTGTCCGCTGTAAAACTCCCCAGTCATCTTCATTCATGTTGTTCCTCCTCATCTACCAGCCTTCAGCTGTGCATCTGGCCTCTCCTGTCCTTAGCTTGTTCTCCTAAATCTCTGTCACCAGCCCTTGTCTGCTCTCATGAACAAATTCTCTAACTTCCAGCTCATGTGAACTAATAGAAAGAACAGATTTCAAAAGTCCCTGCCAAATACATTCACTAAATCCTAAGGCCCAGTGTCTGTGAGTGTGACGGCACCGATGTCTATGAGTGTGACTGTACCGATATCTGTGAGTGTGACTGCACTGATGTCTGTGAGTGTGACTGAGGGGCAGCTGTTTCCTTCAGATTGTTCATGAAGCAAAGCAGCTGTGGAGAACCCCGGGAGAGACTTATGGGGAGATAATAGCTATTAACATTATCTTTTGGAGAAAGAAGGGAGGGTACCCAGACTCACCAGGCCTTCAAACATCTTACAAGGCTCCTCCTCTTCCTCAGATATCACCATAGACATTAACAATTAGTTGGATGGGTCAGTCCTCAGTGATAGAACTGCCTGTGAGTCACCCANGCTCCTGTAACCCCAATGCACTCATCCTTCACAAAGCTTGACTTAAAATGCTTTCTTGGATTGGACCCCTCTCTATCTGGGATGAATAGGTATTGCTTTATGTCTCTCTAGAAAAGCTATAATACATGTTACCTTCTTTGGAAACAGGGTCTGAACTTGCACCTGCAGTTCAGGATCTCATAATGATACAATCCTGGATGTAGGGTATGCCTTAGGCTGAAGACTGATGTCTTTATAAAAGAAAGGGCACACTGGGTGTAGGGGTGCGTGTACACCTTTAAACCCAATCTGGAGGCAGAGGCAGACTGATGTCTGTGAGTTCAAGGTCAGCCTGGTCTATATAGTNGGTTCCAAGGATCCAGTGCAGTCCTGTCCCAGAAACCCAAAAGAAAAAAGAAAAGAAAGAAAGGACACAGAAAACAAAGAGCAACACAAGGGGAAAGGCCATGTGAAGATGATGGCAGAGACTGCAGGGATGCTGTCACAAGCCAAAGAAAATCTGGAGTCACCAGAAACCAGAGAGGAAGAAGGAGCCTCCCCTACAACCTCAGAAGCAGCAGGGCCCTGCCCCCACATTGGTTTCAGACTTCTNGTNCCTGCAACTGTGGGAGAATACATTTGTACTGTTTAAAGCCACCAGTATATGGTCCTTTGTTACAGCAGCCCAGGGCACAGATNCTGCCNNTATTCCCTTTATAATAGCATCAATTGGCATTAATGAGGCAACAATGTCTTTCTCTCATTTATGCTATTGCNTGGTGACCTCATTTATCAAAGTCAAGGGAAAAAATAAATATTGCATCCCAATCCAAAGNTGTGGAATTAATAAGGTGCTGCTGTTGCATGGTGCAATCCTGGNTGTTTTACAGNATGCAATGGGAGTGTTTGGTGCATTACAAAATGCAATNACTCTTCTTCTAAAATCATCTGTGCAGATGATTTTANACTTCCTAATGTTTGGGAAGAACGCTCTGCTTCTTCTTGNTTCTCATGCTGAGCGCAGCCTCCAGGCTGCAGGAAGAGTCTCGGTGTATGTGAGTCTCAGTGTTGCTTCCCAACCCAGGAGAGCAGGGCCTGGGCAACACTGGCCACTTGCTTTTGATCCAGGGGGTACTTGCTCCTGGCATTAAGTGAGCAGGAGCCAAAGGTTCTGCTCTACATGTCTATAAACACCNTTGTGAACAATATTTCTAATGATTTCCACTGAAATGTTCATACTATGTCATGGTGATGCCATTTGCCATTAAGTGAGAAAGAAATTAAAAGTGATTTATTGGGCCAGGAAGATCACTCAGTGAACCAAAGCTCCTGCCACCAAGCCCGAAGACCTGAGATCAATCCTGGGACCCATATGGTAGAGGGAGAGAAATTACACTCCCAAGGTGTCCTCTGACCTCCACTCACTACTGTCAGTCCCACACACCCCCAAACAAACACATACATACAACGTGCACACAAAATAAATTAAAATATAATTTTTTACAGTGACTTGCATTTGGCTTCTTTATATACTCAAGGTACCTGATTAACAGGTCTCTTGGATCTTGATGTCTCTGAGCCGCATTGCTTCTCATGTCTGCTATTCTACAGTCTCTATGTTACATTGGGACACATTACCCATCAGGTCCTGTGTCAGGAACACAGTGGTTACTCAGGGAGGTTTGATGAGTAAAAAAATAAAAGCCTGTTGTGCGTGTTATACCAAAGGATTTAGAAAATCCATACCCAAAATTATCCATTTTCTTATAGAACTACTGTGTGTTATCCTGTGGGCTCTGGTCTAGTCTTAGAAGAGGAGCTTAGGCTTGAAGTTCTTGGCATGTGAACTTTACCATTACCTTACCACCTCCTGCTTTTTTCACCTAAAAAGTAAGGAACATTAAGGCTTTGTTTGCATTATTAAACTATGTTGTGAAAGTTAATGCCTTCTGTACCTTGTTGCATAAAATTCTGTCTGGCCACCTAGTGTACATTTTTTTTTCTTTTTTCAAAGTTCTNTTTTGTTTTATGTGTATGTGTATGGGTGGGTGTCTGCGTGTATTTATGTGCACTGCATGCATGGCCAGTGCCTGTGGAACAAAAAGAAGAGTGTTGTGTCACCTGGAACTGGAGGTACACACAGGTGGAAGCTTCCATGTGGGTGCTAGGCACCAAATGTGGGTCCTCTGCAAGAGCAGCCAGTGCCATCTTCCAAATTCCACAAATTCCACAAATTCCACAGAGCCGGCTCTCCAGCCCTTGGATCTTCATTTCTAGATATTATTCACTGTTAAAACAAACTATAGCAGTTGAAGAAATAGTTGATTTCAAGATTGGCTCATTAGCGGGAGCTGGATGGAAATATCTTGTGGTATCAGAAGATAAGGAAAGAAATTCATGAGACAACAGACTGAAGGAAGCCCTTATGGCCAAATCTGAAACAATATGAGCAATAAAATAAATAGTGATAGTAATGGATTAGAAACCAGACAACAAAACAAATACTTAACAGTCTAAACTGATATTAAGAAATTATAGGTAAGCATGGAGGAAGAGGCTATAGAACTTAATTAATAAATATAGACACTGCTGGATAAATTCCACAGGAACCATCATTGCACAATGACAGAAGTTACAGTTGCTCAGCCTCAAAATATCTTCTTAGAAGACACTTGTCCATNGGAAGGGGAAAGATAGTTTTTTAAAANTGGGGGGAAACTATCAAACACTACCTTAAACAAGTGATTAAATTTAACGTAACCAATAACAGAATTTAATGTTGTNATATCATATATGACCTGATACCATGCACTAAGAGAGCACAATGCCATACTATGTCTTGGCCAAAAATACTCAATATCCATTAATCTGTGAGAAAGCATCAGACCGATACACTGAGAATTTTACTACTATCATACTGTGAAGTGCACTTGGAGCATCANTTATCTGGACAATAGATGATTGGAATGGTCAGTATTCTTCAATGGTATCAGAGTCATAGAAAACAATAAAAGACTACAGGCCACAAAGATGAGNGGAAATTCAGAGATCTAACAACTCAGTGCAATCTGGAACCAGAAGAGACACTAAAAGGAAAATTGGTGGGATTCGAACAAAATCCCTANAAGAGCTNNATCATTGTGTCAATCTTATTTCCAAGTTTTGGTAGTAATACCATGGTTATGTAAAATATTGACATAAGGGAAGCTGGGATTGAAAAGTAGGCAGGAATTCTCTGTACATTTTATTTCTTCCNTTTGGGGGCANTTTTTTTCTGCAAATCAAAAGTTATTTCAAACTTTAAAGTTTAGAAATGAAAACCCTTATTCCAAGAATGGAGCCCCAATGGCTTTTGAGCCTCACACTCAACCTTTGATGTATATAAGCTACAAAAGAGTGTCTCCTTAGTAGATTTCTGTCAACCTGATTCAAAGGGCGCACTGNTTTTGAACAACAGTGTAGTTTGTACCTCTGCTGTATTGACTTTTTTAATGTAAAACTCTCATAAGCCATCAGCTGAGTTTTAATTCATCCCTTCATCTGAAGAGTAAAGAACCTGCAAGTTTCAGTCTCTATTCTTTACATAATGACTGACAGAAGAAATTGCTCATCTTGAATCAATAGCAGAGGAGGAAAAGGTCACATTAAGGACTCTTCCATACTGCTCTTTAATCATGTTTTCACATAGCACACATGTCTGCAAATATGTCCAGAACATACAGAGCATACTGTACTCTATAACGTTAAGAAAATGTAACTTCTACAGATCACTGTGTATTCTGGTGCTAGAAGCTGTTGTTGCCCTAACACTGTCTCTTATACACATCTTAACTTCTACAGATCACTGTGTATTCTGGTGCTAGAAGCTGTTGTTGCCCTAACATCTGTTGTGATAATGAATAGCTTGTTCTTGCATATCAGACATTGAACAGACCATGGTATAAATTTTTATTCCTTCAATAATTCTATAAACTGAAGGCAGTTAAGCCAGCACACATTCACTAGATATATCCAGCTTCAGAGAAAGATCAGGTGATATGCTGAANCNAGGGAAAGTTCTGTGCTGGAGAAGTGACCAACTAGTCACAACAACATCCGTTGCTTCCATTCCTTCTATTTACACATTTTTATTTAGTTTAACTAGTTTGTTTGATTTAATTCAGTTGGCATTCTTGCTACCTAGCTACAGGATGGAGGGAAGCATAGAGAAGGAAGAAATGAAGGACCATGGCTGGAGAGAAGGCTCAGCTGTTAAGAGTATATAAGCACATACTGCTCTTGTAGANGACCCAAGTTGGATTCCACCATCCACATCAGGTGGCTCACAACTGACTGTAACTCTGGCTCCAGGGAGATCAACACCTCTGGCTTCCATAGGCACCTGCACTCACATGAACACACACACACACACACACACACACACACACACACACACACTTGAAAATAAAAATAAATTTAAAAAAAGAAAGAAATGCCTCAATTAGTATAGGGGTCATCAGTTTGACTTGCTATAAATTAAGGGCATTCCAACAAGGAGGAAAAACTCTCAGGAGGAACATGGAAGACCTGTGGTGGAAGTTCACAGGCTAGCCAGGTAGTGCAGTGGCTGCATAAANGCATGGGGAACTCCTGTTCCAAGGAGCGCTGAAGAGAATAGACTATCAACCCTTCAAGAAGGATAAAGACTGAGAATAAGAAAAATAGCCCGAAGGGCCTTTCTGGCTTCTGCTTTGCCACTGGCTCAGACCTGTGCACAGATCATAGACAGACTTTACTCCCTGGTGCCAGGGTCATTGAATGCTTAGAATGTAGACAAGCAAATCTGATGGCTGCTTGGAATAAGAGGGTGATTCATACACCATCTGTTAGATTGCTGTCCTTCAGGGCCAGCAGAGGCCAATATGAGATATGAAGTGTAGATGGTATTCACTTTCCTGAACACATACATCTATTTCAAGGCCATGGCCAGTTGTAAATGGAGGCTTTTCTCTGTTCTGCCCCATCCTGCAGTCACTTCCCAAATATCACACAAAGGTTTATATTAATTATAAATGCTTGGCCAATGGCTCAGGCTTACTAGCTAGCTCTTACATTTAAATTAACCCATATTTCTTATCCATGCTTTGTCACGTGGTTTGTGACTTGTTNCCTCATTTTTTTTTTACATGTCTTACTTTCTCATTGGGCTGTCTGGCTGNATTCTCCTCTGATTCTGCCCTTCATCTCCGTCTTCAGTTTGATTATATCGCCTAACCTTATTCTGCCTTGCCATTGGCCAAACAGCTTTATTATCTACCAATGAGAGCAACACATATTCACAGCATAAGAAGGACATCCCACAGCAGCCAGTCATCATCTATAAGGGAAGGCTGTGAGAGAAAGACCAATCACTGACCAACCAAAATCTCACTTGATTTTGTTCCCCTCTAGCTATATTTTGCTTCTTTCAATTTGTTTTACTTTTTAGCTATTTTCCTCTGTAGTTACATTGGATTCCTGGAATTACACGCCTAATTGGTAAACATTTTATCACAAAGGTCCAAAACTACCCCTAAGCAACAGTGAGCCTCACAGGACAGAACATTTTAATGAGATTGCTCCTGTGCAAAGCCCCTTCCTGTACTGCAGTGTTACAAGTTGGCCACACACAGTAAAGACTCCATTCACCTAAGCAGCTCTCTGGAGCCTTCAGCCACTGGGTCACAGTGGATTCCAGGCTTCTAGCAACCTATCTTTAAGTAATAAAATATGCTTTGCATGACAGGGATGTGTGTGTGTTTGATCTACCTATCTGCAAGTAATAAACATGCTTTGCATAACAGGTGTAGAGGGGGTGGGGGAGTGTGGGGGTGTGTGTGTGTATATGTGATCTGTCCCACCAAACTTANTCAAACAAGTAAAAGCAATTCATGGTGTACCTGAACAGTAGCCTAGGATACAATGGGAAGAGGTCACTGGACGTCTGTTTCTGATGTTTGTCATGATGATGATACGATGACATTTGCTGTTCTCCACATAACAGGAGTCCTTTCTGAAGTTGGTAATTAGCATATTTGCTTTTCAAGCCCCGCCATAGGCAATGATGTCACTGGGCTTAGATGCATCCCAAACACCAGAATACTCAATAGCTCATCGTCTGAGTGGACAAAGTATAAAAGTATTCTGTTCTCTGGCCACTTGCCATATGCAATCATGTAGCACTGCATCATGATGAGTCCAAATGGAGACATACTCTTAAGAATTAAATACATGCCAGATTTTAAAGAAGAGATTGTAAAATAATTTTCATAATTTTTATATTGGAAAAATGATGAACTGATACTTGGATAGGTTATTTTAAATAATACGTCATTAAAATCAAATTTACCTATTTCTTTGTGTTTTTAAC
>LZPO01044413.1:530613-545253 GCA_001675575.1 Neotoma lepida | reverse complement strand
CCCAAGGATCTTAAACCTCATTCCCCATCATGGCTTATTGTAAACACTCACAGTTCCTTCACCCTCCTTCTTCAGATTAACTCACCTTCAATGCTTACGACCAGTCATCAATGTGTCAGCACCCAATAGCCTAATGTTGTTNCAGACATGTAACCATCCTAGCTCTGAACAGTGAACTTCAGATGGATCATTCCTACCGCTCTTAGCCATACTCCAAACAACATGTATCTAACTGCCAGCTCAATTTGGANGTCACAGACAGTTAAATATAAAAGTCCAAAGGAAGGCCAGCCTGGTCTACATAAGTAGTTCCAGGACAGCCAGGCCTACATAGAGAGACCCTGTCTCAGAAAGAAAAAAAAAATCAAAAGGATTCCATATCTCTCTGAAGCTATGACTCTTTGTCCAGAGTTCAGGACATGGTACCAATTCTGTATTCTGTTGTTCATATTGGAGTCCTTGACATCTCTGTTCTTTCCTTTAGACAACTCATCACCGATCCCTGGCGATTCTGTCATCTTAAAGTGCCAAGTCCAAGCTGCTGTCCTTGCTCACCTGAATGGGGGCCGTGGCCTCTTCACAGGTTTTATATCCATTCTCCATCCCCTTCAGTTCGTTCATTTTTCATAGACAGATTTATTACTTAAAATACAAGCTTACTTTAAATTTCTGCCTAAAATTAAATATCTGAATAGACTCAGTTCCCAGTGGAATTAAAGTCTCCAATCCTGAATGTGGACTCCAGGCCAAAGTGATTGGGCCTCTTCCCCTTTCTGCAGCCTCATCTTGATCCACACCACCCTTCAATCCCTACAAATGTCTACTCTGGGGCTTTATCTCAGTTCTTAGACTATACCAGAGTTTCCTCACTTAGAGGTCTTTGACCGTGTTCCTCTACTGAAATGAAATTTCCTACTTTTCCGCCAACCCTCAAACTTCTTGTNTCTTCTTCATCGTAGATCGCACAATAATTTATCACATATGCCTAGNTGAAATGATTAATTACTCATTATAGCTGTTTGTTTACTGTATTGCATCCCACTAAGCTGTGATTTTTAAATTTTATTATCTTTATGTATTTATTGGGATGGGTGNCTTGTGTGCCACCCATAGAGAGGCATGCATAGAGAGGTCAGAGGACACCTTGTAGGAGTTGGTTCTCTCATTCCACCGTGTGGGTCCTGGGGGTGGAACTTAGGTTATTAGGTTTGGCACCAAGCGCCTTTAGCTGTTGAGCCACCTCCCCANCCCTAGACTGTAATTCCACTCGAGTATGAAGACTGCTCATCTATCTTGTTCCTAGTAACAACTTCTAGCATCTAGGATAACTTCTGAGCTTGATAGGCTTTCAATCCCTTGGTGGTAGAAGATGGAAACTAGAATCTTGCAAGCCCTGGTTTTACCCAAGAAGTTTGCCTTGGAACACTTGGCCTCATCTCATGTAACCTCATGTCATCTCAGAAAACATCAAGAAGTATGTAGAGGTGTTGGTGAGATGGCTTACCTGATAAAGTGCTTGCCTCCCAATCATGAGGACCTACGTTTATGAGTTCCCAGCACCCACAGAAAAAGCAAGGCACAGAGGTGTATGCCTTCGCTCTCATCTCAGTGCTGTGGAAGTGGATATATATATATATATATGTATATATATATATATATATATATATGACAAATTGCTAAACAGTCTTATTAATCAAACCCAGAGCCAGATATTGGGGTGAAAAACTGAGAGATCAGAGAAATAGGACAAGCCACAGACAACCTCACCTCACTGACCCCTCCAGAGAGACCTACTTCCTGTATACCCACACCTGTATGCCTTTCTGTTCTGCTATCTCANTTCCTTTCTCTGCCCAGCTACCTCACTTCCTCTTCCTGCCCAGCTCTGTCACTTCCTGTCTGTCTGTACAGACCTCCAGATCTTTATGGTTAGTGCTAGGATTAAAGATATGTACCACCACACCTGGCTCTGTTCCCAGTGTGGCCTTGAACTCACAGAGATCCGGACAGATCTCTGCCTCCCAAGTGATAGGATTAAAGGTGTGTACTACCATTGCTTGACTTCTATGTTTAATATAGTGGCTAGCTTTTTCCTCTGATCCTCAGATAAACTTTATTAAGGTGCACAATATATTGGGGACATAATACATTACCACAGATACAGGAAGGTATGGAGTTCACTGGCCAATCAGCNTTACTGAGTCAGTAAAATCCAGGTTCAGCAATAGACCTTGTCTCAAAAATTAAAGTAGGGGGGCTGGAGAGATGGCCCATTGGTTATGAGCACTTGCTGCTCTNGGAGAGGACAGAGGTTTGGTTTTTAGCACCTGCATAATAGCTCACAGTTGTCTGTAACTCCAGTTCCAGAAGATCAATGCCTTTTTCTGACCTCCGCTGTCACTACAATCACATGGTACACATACCTACATGTAGGTAAAAATGTAAAATAAAAATAATTTTTACAACAAAATAAACGAAGTAGATAGGGTTGATGAGATGGATTGATGAGTAAAGGTGCTTGCCACTATGTCTGATAACCTGAGGATAATCCACAGAACACATATGGTAGAAGAGAGAACTGACTACCATGAGGTGTCCTCAGACCTCCACATGCATGCCATGGCATGTGTATGCCCACATTCACACACACACACACACACACACACACACACACACACACACGCACGCACACCACACACTATAGTGAGATGAATATCTAAGCAATTTAAAATGGGAATTATTCTTTGAGTCATGGCTACTGCTATGTGGGGTTTGCATTGCCTGGAGGTAGTTAGGAGCCGAAGTCCACCTCTGTTCAGCTTGTCTAGCTTCAGACCTATGAGGAGTGCACGGGCTGGAAGACGTTCCCTTCTGAGTTTTTGCAAAGGCATGGTAGGGTTGATGGTCACCTTGTTTTATATGCCCAAGGAGACGCAATGGCCTGAAAGCCACCACACTGTAGAAGAACCTGGAAAAAGCCCACTGACAAANCCCATTATCTACTAGGCAAAAACTGAACAGTTAGCTGTGAGAGAAAAGGTCTAAATACACAGAGCACTCTAAGACACAATGAAGGACATCTAATAGAATCTTTAAGTGTTCCCTGTCTGACTTTATGATGTCTCATGGAGGTCAGAAAGGGTCCAAAGGAGCCTTACTACACAAATCTTCCATTCCCAATAATCTCCATGTTAACCCCTGAACAGCTTTCAGATATTGTGCCATTTGCTGCAAAATTATAATTAGAATCAATACAATGAATACTCACTATGCAAAGCAATTCAGGACTCCTTCAGCACGAAGTTCCATTTAAAGTGGAGGAATGAAAAGAACAGACAACCCTTTGTTCTGTTCATTTCACAACCCTGCAAATGGCCTCTTAGCCAAAATAGCTCCTCTAATCTTTAAGTTTTAATTAGCTGCCCACAATTCATAAACTATCAAGAATTAAAATGCTGATACCTCATTCTCCTGAGAAATGGCACACAATTAACCTCTTTTTTTCTGGTCAAAGGCAGAAATTGAGAAAGGGTAATGACAAAATTAATCTATTCTGGTGGCAAGGCCNGCCATAGGGCGGGAAACAGCATCGGCTCCTGCATCAAAGGGGTCAGCGACGGCTAGTGTGTCGGGAACCACACATTTCTTCTGCCTTTTATGCTCCTGACAAGTTATATCACAAACATTGGGCCCTTGCTATCTAATAAAAACGTTTAATGAGTCCATAGAAGAAATCACCTAACTCGGCTTTCTTCTCTCTCTGAAAGCCGGCACGTTAGGCTTTGGATTGCATTAAAGCGCTTATTTTCTGGAAATGTGGGTAAGAGAAAGAAAAGGACGGGAAACCCACGCCTTCCTGCTCTAATCTCCAAGGCAAAACTGACGCTGGCTGTAAAGTCAGACAGAGTTGGTGCCACCAACTTCATGCCTCTCTCTGATAATTATTCTCCCAGAAAGACAGGTCCTGTTTTTTAATTCTTCAGAGCAAATGACATGATAAATTTTTAAAGAGAATTAGCCATATCCACTTAAACTTAGTTGAAAACTCATAGGGCAGAATCAAAGCCATCCCTTAGAAGGTGAAGCCATTTCAAGACAGGCTGTCGGTGAAGTCATTCTGAGATAATGTTAGAATGAAATCTGTCTGTCTGGTTCAAGCCTCACCAACAAGCAGGGGCAATTCCCTGGCTGTGTACTACAGGGAAAGGTACTGAGCCTCCCTGAGCTTCTTCTGTNTGCCTCTAAAACAGGAATAAGGGNCTGTGTTGTGAGGATGAAGCAGAAATTGGCTCAGCACCTGGTACTTAGTGAGCACCTGATAAGATCAGCTAATATTATGATTTAAGTTTTCACTCCCTAAGCCTGTGCTGGAATCAACCCCCAGTACAACAATATTGGGAGATGGGCCCTAAGGGGAGGTGTTTAGGTCATGAGGTTTCGCCCTCATATATGAATTAATATTGAATAAAGAGGGCACAAGGGCACATGGTCAGGCTCTTGCTGTCTCACCCTTTCTCTCCCTGCCATGGGATGATGCAGCCAGAGGGTCCTCACCAGTCACTGGCTCATCAATCCTGAATCCCAGCATTTAGAACTGTGAACCAATAAATGATCATTATCAATTGTCTTAAGTGTTCAGGTAGAGCACCATGGACTAAGACACCTGCTATTTTGTCAATCTTAGAACCTAAATTCCTTAACAGGTTCAAAAGAAAGACTATTTTGTGTTGAAAATCATTTAGGAATTCCAACTGCTGGTAAGAAATGGCAGGTAAAGAACTGCAATGGCTCTACTGAGATATCACACACATACACATACACACATACACATACACATACACACATACATGCATACACATACACATACATATATACACACACATATACACAAACATACATACATACACATACACACACATATATACACACACATACACACATACATACATACACATACACACACATATACACACACATACATACACACACATACATACACATACATACACATACACACACATACATTCACACACATACATACACTCACATACACACTCATACACACACATACTTACACATACACACACACTCACACAAACACACACATACACACATACACATACACACACATACACACACACTCACACACACATACACACACACTCACACACACATACTTACACACACACACATACATACACATACACACACATACATACACACTCACACACACATACACACACTCACACACATACACACACATACATACACATACTCACACACTCACACAATATACACACATACTCACACACATACACACACACTTACACACATACACACACATCAGCCATTCAAACTGCAAGTCAACGATTTTAGTATATTTAAAGCATTACAATAGTCAGCACAATCTGTTATGTACTGCCCAAAAAAGTCCAATACCCTTTGTTACTTCTATCTCTATAGGTTTATCTATTCAGGATTATTTCATAGAAAGAAAACCATGTCCTACCTGGTCTTCTGTGCTGACTTCTTTCACTTAGCATNATGTCTTCGAGATTCATTGTTGCAGGGCTGGAGAGATGGCTCAGCAGTTAAGAACATTGGCTGCTCTCTCAGGGGTCCCAAGTTCAAGTCCCAGTACCCACGCAGTGGCTAATAACCATTTTTAAATTCAGTTCCAGGGGATCTGATGCTGTCTTCTGACCAGAGACACCTAGTGCACAGACATGCAGGCAAAACACTCATACACATAAAGTAACAATAAATCTTTAACTAAAAAAGATACATGTATCAGGATTTCATTCCTATCATATACATAAACTATCTTTTGCTTTTTGATAAAATATAAATTCAATGCTAAGCAATTAAAAAGGAAAGAACACCATACCAACTTCCATCTGCCGAGAGCTTTTTTCTAACTCACACTGTGTGTTGNCATTTAAACATNAGTGACTTCATTTCTGTGCCACAATAGTTATGTGTGGCTGATGTTTACAATCCATCAATGCGCCCCCAAGGAGTCAGAAGTGTTAGCAAAGTGTGTGTGTGGTTTGGAGACTCAGGACTCAAACACAGCATCTGAGTCCAGCACATCTTTTCCTCGTTACGTTTGAACTGCAATGATTGCAAAACTGCCTGCCTGTGGGTGACTGTGAAGCAGATAGAGACACTGTTTTTGTCTGTGAGAAAATAAAAGTGACAAAAGCCACTTCCCATTACTGCCATTTGCNCTGAACACACTGTTGCCAGGATGTAACTCTTCAGCTTCAAGAGTATCACAGCTGCTGCCAGGGATGACTTACTCCTTGGAGAAGAAGACCACTCCTTTGTTCTATCTTCCAGGTTTCTAGTCCATGGCTAAATCCCCATGTGAGGTGCCACAGCATCACCATCTCAAAGCCATACCAACTGCTCAGAGAGACGTNTGCCGTGGATGACAGGAATGGATGCTGTGCCTTCAGTATTTGAGCCCTGAGTTGAACGCTCTATGGTTTGCTGCACGNGTCCTTCAGTGTACCTCCTTCTGTTACTCAAATTGTCTCCCATCCTAACCCGCAGAGAAAGGACCCAAAATTATCACAGTTGTGGAAGGCATAGGGAGTATATCTTCTTCTTACCATTTTATGTTATCTCCCAGACCTAAACCAAAGTAATTTCTCATGATAATTGCGATGGCGAATCTTCACTGTCAACTTGACTAGGTTTAAAATCATCTGGAAAACACACCTCTGGAGTATCTGTGACAAGGTTTCCAGGGAGATTTAACCTGGTGAGAAGAGCCACCATGACAGCAGGTGGCAGCATTCCATGGGTCCTGGACTGACTAAAGACAAANCAAGAGAGGTGTATCAGCCTTCCTCTTTCTCTGCTTCCTGACTCCAGACACGATGTGAAGAGCCCCTTCACACCCTTGCTGCCATGCCTTCCACCACAGTAAACCAGGAGCCAAAGTAAACACCTCCTTCCTTAGGTTGCTTTATTTAGGATTTTGTCACAGTGATGAGAAAAATAACTAATACTTTAATAATCTACACACCTAAGTCCAGTGTGTATAGATCTGTAAACAAAATCCGGGTAATATCTTGGGGGAGGAAGAAGAAAGATAAAAAGTGTTCTGGAGTTGATCTGTGGACTTAAATTTAATAAAATGAGATAATAATCATACCTCCCCAAACACAGGGATAGCATAATCTACTTCCAGATTGTTCCTTCCAAGAAAGAGCTTCGATTACAAAACAGAAGCCAGCCATGATGGGCAGGCCCATAGTCAGTGTGATGGATTGTATTAAATGCCGACCTTCCAGGGCCTAGAATCACCTGNGGATTGGCGTCTGCACACACCTCAGGGAATTTCTAGGTTAGGTTGATTTCTGGACATGACCATGAGGGATTTATTAAANTGGCCTAGCTGAAGTTGAGAAGGTCCACTGTAAGTGTGGATGGTACCACTCCACAGGCTGGGATCCTGGACCAAATACAAAGACAAAAGTCAATATTCATCACTCTGGTTCCTGACTATACATTATATGACCAGCTTCCTCAGGCACCTGCTGCTGTCACCTACCCTCAAACTATGAGTCAGAGTAAATATTCCCTGCCTTAAGTGGCTTTTATGGGTTGTATGTTCAGCAACAAGAAAGAAAGTGATATAACTGGCATCTACAGCAAAGAGTTCTCAATAGATGCGGTCGTTAACATGGCACAGGGAATCGCTGCGGGATGTAGCACCTTCCAGTGGTTACACAGCACAAAGCCTAGCAGGGATGTCAGGGAACTGGCTGTGTAAGCTAACTCTGCCTGCACTGGATGAAAAGGAGACCACACAGCTGTGGTGTCAGCTTTATCCCTTGAGACAGGTGTCCCTGATCTCAGCAATGTGGAAGCAGCCCAGTTTCTCCTAGTGTCTCTTTGTCACTGCCTTGGGACCCTATCGTCAGACTGGCTCAAAGTTTTATACAAAGTCAGAGTGTGCAAGCGGAGCCCACTTTGAGCTACTGGCTGCTTGGTGACTCTTTCAGTGAGGAATGAGATTTGTTGCATCTTGAGATTTTGTACATTTTTTTTTCTTGCCCTAAAAATCATAGGGTCATATCTTGGTCTTGTGCCAGAGGTTGTTTTCAGATAACCCCAGAAGTTTGACGGGGTCCATGAGATCAAGCAGATAAGGAACCCTGACAGACTAGAGGTCCTCAGTAAATGCTGGGCCCAAGGCCCAAAAACTCCTGAATTATTCCTAGCAAGTTGGCTCAGGCCCATCCACTCCCTCAGTCCACTAAAGTATGCTGTGCTGCATATAAGCACTACAGATACATTAGTATTTTAAATGGCACAGCATGGCCTGTGTTGCCTTCTTTAGTTGGGGGGAAACACACTTCCTGCCATTCCCACAGAGGCTATATGGACAAACAAAAGTTCATCCAACTCCTCATTGGGATGTCAAGCAAATGTTAGCTGGAACTATCCCACACTCCAACTCCAAGCAGTTTGTCTGTGCCTCAAAAGTACTCCCAAGAACCAGCTCTGGAAGGCTGACACCAGGGCCACGGTGACATCCAACTGGAGCCCACCCAGGGCCGATGACATCCAGGATCGAGCCCACCTGGGGCCATGGNGACATCTGGCCCAAGCTGCAGTCCAGGGCCATGTCTGGGTCCATNACCCTACCACAGCCATGATCTGTGTTGATGTTCGTACCTCCTGTTATCCTCGAAGGCCGTGAGGATGTCAGGGATCAGGGCGCCATATGGGGCCATGTTGGTGTCTGAGGGCCTTGCTGCTGCTGGGGCCATGCTGACCTGAGTGGCCTGAGCTGCCACCTGGGGCCATGGTGACATTCAGGCCCAGGCTGCTACTGAGGACCATGTCTGGTTCAATGGTTCTACCTTAACTGGGGTCTATACTGATGTCTGTGGCCCGTGTTACCACCAAAGGCCACACGGATGCCTGAGTTCTGGGCCTCCACCTGTGGCCAAGTTGGTGTCTAAGGCCATGCCACTGCCAGGGCCATGTCAATCTAAGTGCTATCTAAATGGCCTGCACTGCCATCCCAGGGCTGGTCCCAAATTGCTGCCAAGNGCCATGTTTGGGTCTGTGGCCCTACAGCAGCCAAGGTCTGTGTTGATGTTAATGGCTCCCTGTTACCACCAAGGGCTATACCAATACCCAGGGTCTTGTCTGCCACCTGAGCCCATGTTGGTATCTGAGGGCCATGCTGCAACAATACTGATCTGGCTGTCTGTGTGCCACCAGGGCCATGGTGATGTCTGGGCCCAAGCTGCTACCAAGGGCCATTTCTGGGTTCATGGTCCTGCTGCAGCTGGGATCTGTGTTGATCTCTGTGGCCCATGTTAACCAGAGGAGATCATAGGAACAACCCATGTTGAAATCCGAGGGCTGTACTGAGCCAGCACTGTCCTTTGCTGGCCCTACCCCTTGCTGGCCTTTGCAACAAAAGAGCTGATCCTGCCCCTCACAGGAGAGCTGACCAACACTCAGGAGAGACCACCCCACCCCTCAGCACCAGCGTGGGAGAACTGGCCCTGATGGCATGGGCATAGAAGAGGTGGCTCCACCCCTCACCTAAGGGTAGTAGTCCCAGCAGCCTGGACTGACCAAATCATTACCAACCAGACCCACATCTGGGGCTTTGAGTAGGCCCATCCCAATGTCTATCCCATCTATGACCTGCTGGAGTGCTTGAAGGGACTGATCCTTCAGAACCATAGTCACAGGATCTCCAAGACTCGGGTCAACTGCAGTATATCTGAGAGGAGTTTCGGTGAGGGTCCAGCATTGATCGTATACCAGAACCCAGAGGCCTGACCAACTCACTGCAATGAACATTTGCAAGATGGGGATGAGGTCTGGAGATGGAGGGACTGGGAAATGAATGGGATTGGTGTGCATGATGTGAAACACCCAAAGAATCAATACAATAATTATGTTTACAAAAAGAGATAACAGTCAACATGACAGCATAAAATATAATAAGATCAAGCAAAAACTATCTTATCAAAGTTGGACACAGCAACCCAACAGGAGGAAAGAATCCCAAAAGGAAGCAAAAATGTCGGAGAACCACTGGTTCTCACAGGCAAGAGTCCCATAAAAATATTGAGCTAATAGTAATAATATGTATGAAGAGGACCTGGTGCAGACCCAGGTAGGCCTGTGCTTTCTACTTCAGTCTAATATGAGCCTTGCTTAGTTGATTCAGAAGGCCTTGTTCTCCTGGTGTCCTCCATCCCCTCTGACTCTTACAGTCTTTCTTCCTCCTTTTCTGGGGGATTCCCTGAGCTCTTGGGGGAGGGATTTGATGGAGACCTCCAATTTAGACTATCTCTCTGCATAAAGTCTGGCTGTGGGTATCTGCATTCTTTTGCATCTGCTGTTGGGAGAAGCAGCTCCAAGGATGACTGGGTAAGGCACTGATCTGTGAATATAGCGGAATAGCATTAGGAAGAATTTTATTTTGTTGGTGGTGTTGTTTTATTTGTTTTATTTTGTTTTGGGATTCTATTTTGTTGTTGTTGTTGCTGTTGGTTTTTGTTTGCTTGTTTTTGACTGGGCCTGTTTGGTTTTACTCTAAGACTTTGGGCTATCCGGCCTCTGGTTCTTGGTTACACAAGCAGTGTCGGATGTGAGTTTCTTCTCAGAGAGTAAGCCTCAAGTCAAACCATGTATTGGTTATCTACTCCCACAGTTCGGTGCCACCATTGCCCTACCATATTTTGCAGGCAGGGCAAATTGGAGGTCAAAGGTTTTATGACTGAGTTGGTGCTTGTTTCTCTTTTGGTAGCCTGTAGAGTACCTTCCCACACCAAAGAAACTAGACCAGAAGNGTGAAGGTTCCATGTAGGCACNAGCGTGACTTCTCCATGCTCAATGAGTTGTATGGATGTTGTCCTCAGCAATGGGGCCCACTGTCAGTTCTCAGAGAGCCAACCTTTTATTTTTATTTTATGTGCATTAGTGTTTTGCCTGCATGTATGTCTGCGTGAGGGTGTGAGATCTTGGAGTTACAGACAGTTGTTAGCTGCCGTGTGGAATTGAACCCATGTCCTTTGGAAGAGCAGCACTGATCCATCTCTCCAGCCGAGAGCCAACCTTTTATCTTAGCATCAGCTTGGGTTGTTTGGGGATTTCCATGGGACTCGTTGGCCAAAAACTCAATTCACTGTAACCCAGTCCTGCTCCTGGAAGTCTTGACAGGCTACAAGAGATGGGCAGTTGAGACTCCATGTCCCCCATTACTAGGAGTCCTCATTAGGATCAGCTTCATAAATTCCAGGAAGTTTTTACTGCACTGTTTCTATTCCATCACCCCAACTGCCTGTCAATTCCAGGCCTCTCTCTCCACACTCTACCTCCATCCCATTTCCTCCCACCTGATCCTTCCACTCCTGTCCCCACCCACATTCCACCCACAAAATCTATTCCATTTCCCCTTTACAAAGAGATCCATGCATTCTCCAGACCCCTCCTCCTTATCTAACCTCTCTAGGTCCATGGATTGTAGCTTGGTTATCATTTACTTAATGGCTAATATCCACTTATGAGTGAGTACATACCATATTTGTCTTTCTGGATCTGGATTACCTCACTCAGGATGATTTTTTTCTAGTTCCATCCATTTGCCTGCAAATTTCATGATGTCATTTTTTTAACAGCTGAGTAATACTTCATTGTGTAAATGAACCACATTTTATTTATTCATTCTTCTGTTGAAGGACATCTAGGTTGTTGCTGATTTCCGGCTATTATGAACAAAGCCACAATGAACATGGTTGAGCAAGTGTCCTTGTGGTAGGATGAATTATCCTTTGGGTATATGCCCAAGAGTGGTATAGCCAGGTCTTGAGGTAGATGGATTCCCAATTTNCTGAAGAACAGCCGTGCTGCTGTGAGGACCAGCCTTCAGTCACTCAGGACTTGAGGGGGAACCATGGAGCTGGCAGACTAATTACTCAGTTTGACTTTACTATTTGAGGGAGTAAAACCTAATTCTCTGGGGCCAGTGAGTTGGGAAAAATTAACTCTCTGTGGCTGGTGAAAAAGGGACACACACACACACACACACACACACACACACNTCTAGCAGCTGAAGGATTGAAGGAGAGCCATGGAGTCAGTGCACTAATCACCCAACTTGACTTTTCTATCTGAGGATGTAAAACTTAACTCTCTGTGGCTGGTGAAAAAGGGACACACACACACACACACACACACACACACACCTTCTAGGGTCTTTCTATCATATCTCTCTCATCTCTTTATTTCTTGTCTTACCTATATCTAGACATATCCCTTCTGTGTATTCTTAATTTTTTTCTTACAGCTTATATACCCCAGTAAAATCTTTCAAGCAGTTGAAAAATTACAATGTGGTTACATTCTATTTTTTAAGTGAATGATTACAATGAGTACAAGTTNAAAAAAATCATGTTTTCCATATCCCTTAAATGATTAAAAAAATTTAAAGTTTTAATTTTTAATTAATTTAATTAAACATTAATTTAGTGTGTTTAATTTTTTTTAATGTATTACAGGTGAAAAACAAATTATCTCCAAGAACCCACCATACATTCATGTCCAAGCAACTTCTTATAGATTAACAGAGTGTAAGCAAGCAATGTATTCTTCTCAGCCAGTTCTTTTACTGGCAGGCTGCATTTTGTGGTGACAAAGAAAGGATCAATCCCTTTATTATTTGTCTCAAAAGGTAATCTTATAAGAAATCTTAAAGGAATCCCAAATCTAAACTTTTCTATATGAAAAACAATCAGTCAGCTCTACTTTAAATCCTCTGGGTGCATACCCACTCATCAACAGTTTTTTTATATCAGGAAGCTGAGGGCAGAAATGGGTATGAGGAATTAACCATCACCTTTGATCACCAACCCATTCTAGCAAGAAAGGTGCGTCAGGCAGCAGTAGCCAGGCTGCCTTTGTTTTTGTTCCCTGACCTCAGTGAGTCCCTTACTCAACTATTAAGAATGTCTTTCTAAACTTTAAATTGTTCCCCAAGATTTTCTACCTCAAAGCCATTAGCAAAAACATCTTAACCTAACCTTACTAACAATCTGTAAGACGGATTTTCTAAATAGTCTTGTTAAATAAAACACAGAGGCAGAGATGGGGTGAAAGTCTGACAGAGATCAGAGGAATTAGGAACAGCTACCAGACTCACCTTAGACTGCTGCAGCTGCTTCCAAAATGAAGAGAGACTTCCACTTCCTTTTACGTCCACTTTTATATTCCTTTCTGTTCTGTTCTCCCATTGGCTCTTTCAGCCTAACTACATCACTTCCTCCTATGGCCACTTCTGCCACTTCCTGCCTGTCTGTATAGACCTCCAGAATTCTATGGTTGATGCTGGGATTAAAGGCATGTGTCTCCACGCTTGACTCTTCCTAGTGTAACCTGGAACTCACAGGGATNCAGACAGACCCTACTTGCTAAGTGATAGGATTAAGGGCATGTGCTAATTTTGCAAGGCTAGTGGCTGACCTTATTCCTCTGATCTTCAGATAAATTTTATTTGGGGACATAGATAAAATACCACCACAACAATCTACATGTCTAAATTCTCTCCAAGGATGGTGGGTGAATCATTAATCTGCTCCAGCAGCAATGCTTGGAAAAAGTCAATCACTATTGTTGTAAGTACCAGTAACACTGCCCAATGAGAGGCTAGAAGCCCCCTGAGGGTTTTCATATGACCCATAGATTATGAGGGATGTGGTGACCATGATGGCAACAATCAGAGCTGTGCTCCATAANAGCATGAGGTCCTCAGGACATGTAGTCCTTGGGGCTTTGCTTCTCCAAGGCTCACTCAGGCATGACTTTGTCAANCGCCAGCCGTGTTCCGTGAGTTCCAATGCTTGCTGCCTGTTACTCCCCCTGCATGGCCCCCAACACCACCATATTGATTTCCATAGCNGCTGTACAAGTTTGCACTCTGACCAGCAATGGAGGAGTCGATGGCATGAGCTGTCACTTGTGTTATTGATCTCAGCCATTCTGGCAGGTGTAAGAGGAAATCTCAAAGTAGTTTTGATTTGCATTTCCCTGACGGCTAAGGATACTGAACATTTCTTTAAGTGTTTCTCAGCCATTTGCGATTCCTCCTTTGAGAATTTGGAATGAGAACATCCTAAATTGACACTTGTTCCCCTCCCGCCTCTCAGCTGTCAGGCTGTTGAAACAATGGTTCCCAAGAAAGGGAATNTCACTCTGGGAGAAAACTGGAGCCTGATGGCAGCCAGAGGAGGAATTTGTGTCCCCAGAAAGACATTTCACACAGTTCTGACANGTAATCAGGCCACTTTGCTGTAGAGGGACTTTTCTGTCAAGCCTGTCTGCTTCCAAATAACCACATAGAGACTTAATATAAATTATAAATGTTCAGTCGATAGCTCAGGCTTATTACTAACTAGCACTTACAACTTAAATTAACCCATTTATATTAATCTACACTCTGCCGTGTGGGATGACCTCTCTTTCATCTCTCACCTCCTGTTTCCTCTCTGTGTCTGGCTGGCGACTCCTCTGACTCTGCCCTTCTTCTTTTCTTCCCAGTATCCTTAGTCTGGTTCTCCTGCCTAATCTTATCCTGTCCAGCTATTGGCCAGTCAG
>LZPO01044413.1:485276-495340 GCA_001675575.1 Neotoma lepida | reverse complement strand
CTTCTGTTCTTCCTGTCTCTCCCTCCCAAGCGCTAGAAACACAGGTAAACATAGAGAACAGATAAGTAGCCTGGACCTTAGTTAACCTGGTCATGTGCCCTACTCCTCTTTTAATACTGCACTTGGCACCTGGCAGCCTCGGAACCCCCTCAGACTCCTGCCTGCACTGGGCTACCCTGCTTCTGACTACATGTGCACCCCTCTCTGAACTACAGCACAATTCTCTATCCCTAAAAATAACCAAATATAGATAGTTTCTACTCAGATACTCCTGATGTATCCAGGTAAAAGACAGAAAGGCCAATCCAGTCTGAACTGTTTNGGGGTACATGTGTAGTAAGGCAAACAGTACCCTCCTAGTGAACTTTTAGGGTCAACTGTCTAATACCCATTGTGGTAGTCTGAATGTAATTGGCTCCCATAATCTCATAGGGAGTGGGAGTGGCACTCTTAGGAGGTGTGGTTTTGTTGGAGTAAGTATGGCCTTGTTAGAAGAAGTGTGTCACCATGGGGGCAGACTTTGAAGTTTCCTATGCTCAG
The DNA here is from genome assembly GCA_001675575.1 of Neotoma lepida. Taxonomy (NCBI): domain Eukaryota; kingdom Metazoa; phylum Chordata; class Mammalia; order Rodentia; family Cricetidae; genus Neotoma; species Neotoma lepida. The sequence continues at coordinate 494,800 of LZPO01044413.1, read as the reverse complement.
GACACCGCCCAGTATCTCAGTTGACTTCCTGTTTCCAACAAGATGTAGGACTCTCAGCTACAGCTACAGCACCACGTCTGCCTGCACGCTGCTCCCATGATGCTCCTCATCATAATGATAATGGACTGAACCTATGAAACTGTAAGCCACCCTAATTAAATGTTTTCATTTGTAAGAGTTGCCATGGTCATGATGTCTCCTCACAGCAATAAAAACCCTAAGACACCTATGCATAATTGGGCGCACCTCTGATTAAAATCAGATGCATCATGGGAAGGGACATGCAAATTAGGAGAAATGATTATCTGACCTCATCTATTGAGCAAGATAGTCAACCACCAGTACTATGCCTCTTAGTAATCAGCTGCTTTCTTTACACTCTATCAAAACTCATAATCTGGGGCCCTTGAGTACCCTTATTCACATGCCCCACTGTCCAACATTAAAACAGGACACGTGGGCAGGCTAGGCTTATAAACTGGTGGAAGAATACTTGCCTAGCATGTGTGATGCTAGTCCCCAGTGCAACCAGTATGGGGGTTGGGGAGAAGCTGAAAACCAACAAAAAACCCTAAACTAGAAACAAAATAAAAAACCATAGGACAAGGTGGAAAAATATTTGAACTTAATGGAGATAAACAATCTACAAATACTTTATAAAAACAAGTAAGAATAGCCCTACAGTAAAATGTTTAAACATAAAGTTTAAACAAATAAATGGTCCTTAAGTTTATGATGTTCAACTTCGCTTATAATTCAAAAAACTCAAATTTAAAACTTTTATTTATTAGACTAGCAAAAAATAAAGACATTGACAAGAAGGGCTATAGATGGCTTAGTGGTTAAGAACATTTATTCCTGCAAAGGACCCAGGTTTGAGTCCTAGGACCCATAGGGTGGCTAAAAACCATCTGAACTCCAGTTCCTGGGGATCTGATGCCTGTTCTGACTTCCCAGGCCCCTGCATACATGTGGTGCACTGCTGGAAGAGCCTGCTACTTAAGGTTGCAGTTCACCATGTCCAGATAGCTCTCTGAGCTTGGAGTTATATGGAGGACTCCCTTTGCAGCAGGACTCTCTTTCTACCCTATTTGGACAATGCCTCTAGGCCCGGATGCCTGACCTTATTTGGAAGCTGTTCCTGAGCTTGAGTGCCTGACTTATCTTAAGTGTGAACTTTGACACAGTTCCTTGCAGATGCTCCCCCTGATGCCCATATGATAACTAGGTGTTGTGTTCCAGCTGTATGGCAGGACCATACTGCCAAATGCAAATTAGGTGATGCGCCAGCTGCTGTCCCCATCCTATATATTCCCCTCACCCTGAAATAAAGTTGAGCTGTCTCACTGAAGCTGACTTCCGGAAGGCTATTTCCGTGTACTCACAGGCTGGACAAAACCCTGCATGCCACCTCTGCTCCCTACAAAGGACTGGTGGCCAACAGACCATGAGGAAAAGGGAGGCCCCAGTACACATGCATACACTCAGGAGCATACACTTAAAATAAAATAAATATTTAAAAAATAAGAAAAGATATTTTGTAGGTGAGGCTAAATGGATGAGGAACATACTTCTGTACAGTGAGTCTACAACAGTGTTCTCAACTCTCTTAATGCTGCGATCCTTTAATACAGGTCATGTTGTGGTGAACCCCACCCACAAAATTATTTTCACTGCTACTTCATAACTGTAATTTTGCTACTGTTATGAATTGTAACGAAAATATCTGCTATGCAGGATATCTGATATGTGAAAGGGTCATTTGACTCCTGAAGGGTTCACAACCAACAGGTTGAGACCCACTGGTCTACAACAATATATCCAAACCCAGAGGAAGAAGATCCGGGATGTGTAGCCAAATTGATATGCACTTATCCAATAATCCAGATCTATGAGCTGAACTTTNCCCCCTAAAGTTTATGCTGATGCCTACTCCCATAGTACATTAGAATGTGATTATGTTTGGAGACAGGTTTTCCAGAGGTGATTCAGTCAAAATGAACCCCTTAAGATGAACACTAATCCAGATGTGTGCCCTTACAAGGATAAAATTTGGACCCAAAACTGATTCAAGAGCCTGAACAGAAGAAAAGCCATGTGAGGCCATGGGAAAGGCAGAGCATGCTGGGAAACCTTGAAGATTAGCATGGAACATCCTAGATTAGGAACAGCCAGATTAGGACAGTGTCAAGGGCTACTAGGTTATGCCAAAGAGGAAGGAAGCCACCAGAACTGCTTCTTGTTTGGTGGGAGCTCCACCTCAACCCCTGGCACGGGCAGCCCCAAGCTGCCTCCATACAATGTCCGCTAGCTGGTGGCTCCACATCCTACTTGGGGGTCCACTTCTAGACCCTGCCNCTAGGCCCAGCTCCAGCCCAGTGCCCTATCTCCAGCCCTGCTTCCTGTGCTGCTCGGCTCCACCCCCAGCACNACCCACACCTTGAGCGGCCCGGACTCCTGGCCCTTGTGCAGCCCATGCAGCAGCCTGGCACTGGGCCTCATGCTGCTGAACCCGCCCCTTCAAAGCCCACCAAACACGGCTACTCCCCAGAGAGGATCAAGACCACTCCTTCGGGTTATTTAAGCCATATCCCGGAAACTAGACTCGTGCTTCCTCCAGTCTCTCATCCCAGTCTCTCTGAGGGGCTGGGGAATCACCCAGGACGTTTGCCCAGTAAACCTGGCCTTTCCCTAATTTGGTCTAATCTGGATTGCTGCATCGGCAGAGAGGCTTATCCAGGTGTCAGAAACTTATCACTTCTAGTGGCTAACCGTAGGTGTGAGTGCAGACACCACAACACCACATCACCGCAAGTAATTAAAGCAAACAGGAAACAAAAGTCATGTTAAAATCCATGAACTCGTAATGATACTTTGAAAAAAAAGAAGAAACCAAGTCATTACCATAGAACCCAGTGCACAGGTAGAAAGAATAAGGCAGCTAAGCTGGCTGCCACCATCCGCTGACTCTCAAGGTGCCCTAAGAATTGCTCTTAAAAAAAAAAAGAATTGCTCTTAAATTCTGATTTAACATAGGAATGGGGAAAAAAAAGACAATGAGAAAATCATCATTGCCAAAGCTCAAATATATACAAATCTTGACTACACAAAATAGTACTACAGAAAATAATAAGACTGATATCTACTGGAACTGAAAAACAAAATGAAACACAATAGACTCACAAGCTTAGCTAAAAACAAGGCTGGGCATAAACAAAGCTAAAGTGCATGATCTGGGAGGAGGGCAAAGGTTCTGGACTTTAACCTCTGAAAGCTAATCACCTTATGTAAGGTGACTACACAGACTACATTTTTTCCAAACGAGCAGTGGGAAAAAGAGAAGAAAAACAATTCCTCAGCTGAGGCTTTAAAAGATAGCAAGCGGGTAAATATCATGGACGATCAAGTAGAATNTAGGCTGAGGATGAAGCTCAATGATAGAATGCTTACCCAGCATGCACAAGCACTCAATGATAGAACGCTTACCCAGCATGCACAAGCACTCAATGATAGAACGCTTACCCAGCATGCACAAGCACTCAATGATAGAACGCTTACCCACTTGCACAGCTAAATCATAAAGACATCACCACAATAGAAAAGATATCACCACATGACATAGCCATATTCATGTCAACTAAAAGGAGTTCAAGGCAATCCACATCACTTCAGAACTGGGGAGATGGCTCAGTGGGTATGAATGCTCGCTACTGTTCAAACCCCAGCACCACATGCTGTACACGTCTGTTATCCCTAACTGGGGAGTGAGACAGGTAGATCCCAGGAGCTCTTTGGCTACCCAGCCTGGTCCAAATAATGAGTTTCAGGTTCAGTAAGAGACACTGTCTCAGGAGTGAGGCAGAGCACATCTCCTGTCCTCCTCTGGCTTCTGCCTGTGCCCACACAGGAACATCGCCCTGCACACACGTGCACATGTGTATGCACACACACAAATACACTCACACACACGCATACATATCACACACATGAAACATGATAACATAAAGGTTCAGTTCANCAGGAACACACAAGAGATCACTACTTCTCATTTTTCTTACCAAAATATCTCTCATTAGATACATCACTATGAAAAAGGTAATAGGCTTTTCTTTAAATGGGCAAATGATTTCAACAGTATTTTATAAAAGAAATTTAAATTATCAAAAAACATAAAAACACATGTTCTCACTAGAAACTTGGAAAAACATAAATTAGACTCTCATATAAATGGGAGTCCATCCGCCACACAGTGCTGAGTTTGAAAAACTATAATCATCTGAGAAGAGTCAGTGCAACTTCTTTGCAAACTGTTTGCTGCAGCCCCGTTATTGAGGACCTTGCAGAGACATCAGACAGACAGTATACTTACAAGGTCATGATCCGTGGACAAGAAAGTTCACTGCGCTACTGCCTAAAACTGCCCAGGANCACAAGTAACCCAATGTCTAGCGAGAGTCAAAACATAACTGTGGAGCTCTCTTAAATTGGAATATTGAGACAGCACAGAGAATGAACAAACTACACACATACCCAACTACCCAGCATTTCACATTGTGTACACATGTGTGAGTATGTGCACAAATACACACATAGTAGAAGATTTTAAAATAGCCCAAACAAAAATATAACATTTAGGGTTGAATATTAGTCATCAAAGCCACAGAGAAGAGCAGAGGAAAGCACTGGTTTGCGCCTGCAGGAAGCAGGAGGGGCAGCAGCTACTGCCAGCTGGCTCCGCAGCAATGCTGCCTCCTGCCATGGTGAGGGCAACACATGGCCACGTTACTGTTACTTATCTAACTGTACTTCCAATTCTTCTGAACGTGTGTTGTATTTCCTAGGGTCAACTGAATTATTAAAATAGCATCTCAAATGTATGAAGTGGTACAGATCATGTTAACTGGTATACTGCCACTTGTGGAATATTATTTTAAGGTGTGTTACATTTGTTTATGCTCTGGAATATCTGTTTAATGATGCAAAGATGTGTTGCAGTCTTTTATGTTGTATTTGTTTAACTCTGTGAAGCTGTGTTACTATGCCTGTCAAAACACCTGATGGTCTAACAAAGAGCTCAAAAGCCAATCGCAATGCAGGAGAAAAGAAAGGCAGGGCTGGCAGGCAGAGAGAATAAATAGAAGGAGAATCTAGGAGAAAAAGAAAGAGCAAGAGAACAAGGAGAGGAGGACGTTAGGGTCCAGAGGACCAGCCATCCAGCCAGCCACATAGTAAGAGTGAAAGATTACAGAAGAAAAGGAAAAAGCCCAGAGACAAAAAGGTAGATGGGGTAATTTAAAGTTAAGAAAACCTGGCAAGAAACAAAGCAAGCTAAGGCCAGGCATTTACAATTAAGAATAAGCCTCTGTCTGTGATTTATTTGGGAGCTGGGTGGTAGGCCCCCAAAAGAGTAAAGAGAAAAAAACAACAGCTACATTTTGCCTGCAGAAAGCTGAAGTACAGCTACTCAAGAACATGAAACAAAACTGAAGCTCATCCTATCCCTTCCTTTCAGAAATAACCACCAGTCTGAATTTGATTCAACTTAAAAGTTTTTAAAGCCATTTTTAATGTCCCATTTCAATACACATGGATTAAAAAGTGATCTGTGGAAATCCCAATTATCGGGTCTGAGAATGTGGCTCAATCAGTAAAGCAAGTGCCACTCCACCAGCAGGAAGGCTGAGTGGATTCCCAGAACCCACGTTAAAAAAAACAAAGGGAAACAAGTCCTGACTCTGTTGGGGACAAGTGCTATTTTTGGCACCGTGGGTGTATCCTCTTCCAAAGACTGTGTCACATTCCTGCTTATTCATCCCTATTCCTGGACTTTGAATTTACTCTCTAGGGAAAGAAGAGGCCAGCCATAACTACAGCATAAAACAGTGCTTACCTACATGTGTCTGTGCAGCAAAGTGTAGGACTATATCTATTTTCTCCATCTCAAACAGCAGCCTCACAAAGTGAGAGTCGCAAATGTCACCCTGCATGGAAAGGCAAACAAGGACAGGTGAGGTCATGAGCACTCGCAGTCACAATGACCAGTTTTACTTCAGCACCCCTCCATTTCTCGCTCCTGAATCCAACAGAAAATGTCTTGAAGTCAGTCAAGCAGCTAGGCAAGTTTAATAACACTGTGGTTCTATCTTGTAACATATGTATTTAATTTGAGATATTTTTGCAAATATGTCAAGCAACAATTTTGTTGAAGACCAACTTCTGTTAAATATTGTGCTGACTTCTATCACATACTTGTAAAGCTAAGATTACAAGGAAATTTTTTAGCATTAAGAAAAATAAACCAGGTTGGAGAGATGGCTCAGTGGTCAAGAGCACCTCTGTTCTTCCAGAGGTCATGAGTTCCCAGCAACCACATGGTGGCTCACAGCCATCTATAAAGAGATCTGGTGCTCTCCTCTGGCCTGAAGGCATACATAATAAATAAATAAATCTTAAAAAAAAAATGGCAGGCTGGGCGGTGGTGGCGCACGCCTTTAATCCCAGCACTCGGGAGGCAGAGGCAGGCGGATGTGAGATTTGCAAGTACTCTGTTAAATATTTTATATAGGCAAAATCATAAAAGAGCAACACAATTTAGTGAAATAAGTTTACCTTATTTTATTTTTGGGGTTTTGTTCACATCCTTCAAAAACATGTCTAATGTAGTAAAGGTAGAAGAATGAAATAAGAGTAATATTTATGCCTAAACTAGAAGACCCATAAGTGTCCCTAACTCACTCACTGTTTCTTCACTACATCCTAATTTATATTTCAGCAGACAGATGCACTATTTTCTTTCACAATACATAACTACTCTTATAATAGATAAAGGTAGAAATATTTAATAAACTTTAAAAATGAGCAAAATGTATCTGACCACTAAAGTGTTGCATTTCAATTCTGTGCAACTCTCATNAAATAAATTGTATTAAAAGAAAAAGAAACCTTTCAGAGAGGTATACTAAAATAACTTTAAAACAAGCATAACAACTGGAATAATACTGGGAAGTGTGTTTTATCACCACTAACTAAAATTATAGTAGTCTGGCTTGTATGTATTTTTAATTCACATATCTTGTCAACTATTCATAGATTTGCCATGGTACCAAAACTTATATGCAGCTTTGTATGTGATATCAGTCTAAAAGTAGAACTCTCTATATCATGTACTGTTCTGGAAACTATCTGATCTTTAACATGTTTGTAGCACAAGAAGATTATGGTTTCTGCATGACTAAAGAAGCACTGTCAACAAAGCTTCCATACCTGTATAAATTTGTAGTTCCGTTTGTTAGAAATAGGTTCAAGATTCTTCAAGCTTGCACAGTAATCCAGCTTAAAAAAAGAGAATAGGTTGNGGGAGGGAACAACACACAAAGCAAGATCAGTTCTTTCTATAACAAGTCAATTTAGTTTGAAGGTCGTAAATGTTAAACACTGATACAAGAATGTATCTTCTAAACATGCTCCCTAAAGTTTACACCTTTGAAGTTTCTGACATCCTAAAGGTAAAAGCAGGTCACTGTTCATTTTCAGAAGAACTAACTCCAAGAGAAATACTGTTACAAATCTCTCTCTAAAAGTGTTCCTGCTCAATCTCCCCTTCAGCACTGGTGGCTAAAAACTAAAATCGTTTAGTTCTTGACAGAAAAGGAACTAGTGATTGAAGATAAAGAAACACCTGCTTTATACATCTATAATTCATTACCCTCTTCTAACACNGTAAGTCAGTCCATACATTTTAAAAAGAGTAAGTTGGCGCTGGAGAGATAGCTCCAAAGCTAAGAGCACTAGCTGCTACTCCAGAGGACCTGAGTTTAGTTCCTACCACCCACATCTGGTGGCTCACAACTGTGTGTAATTCCAGTTCTAGAGTTCCAGATCCAACACCTCTGGCCTTTGAGGGCAACTGCACTCTTGTGCACATACCCATATGCAGACACACACACCTACCCATAATTTATTATTTTTTATTTTCATTTATGTACTTTGAGACAGAGTCTCATTATGTACCCTTGAATCCACAGAGCTCCACCTGCCTCTGCTGGTTGTGGTATTGCACACAAGGAGGATTTGATAAATAAAGAGGCAGATGTGGGAGAATCAGAAGTTTGAGGGCAGCCTGAGCTCTACTGTTAGAGCAGGACAGATGGCTCAGTGGGTAAAGGTATTTGTCACCAAGCATGATCCCGGGAGCCACATAGTGAAGGAAAGAACTGACACTCACAAGTGGTCTTATGGTCTCTCTACATGCAAGCTGTAACTCATGTGTGCCCCTGCCTCCAAAAAAATAAATGAAATGAAAAAGAATTCTGTTCACCTGTTTATATAACATTAAGACAGAAAAAAATATGCCAACAGTTAATGATTGTTCTCTGCCTGTACGTTTTATGAAATTAAAACTATTTGTATCTTTTGTTTAAACTAAAAAATCATATTCTTCAGGGAGACTTCAACCATGACTATAAAACTGTCCAAGACTAAATTAATTTCACTGCTTTTTGTTTGTTTGTTTGTTTGTAGACAGGATCTCATGTGTTNCTAGGCTGGCCTTGAACTTGCTATACAGGTCAAGGATGACCCTGAAGTTCTAATTCTCCTGCCTCTACATCCCTAGTGCTCTGATTATAGGCAAGTGCCACTGCAACTGGTTTTAATTATATTCTAATGCTAGTACTCTATTGTTCTCTGGCACTACTTCTTAGAAGTTCCCTGGTATTTTTTAATGATGAAGCCAGAAGAAGGTCTAATTTTAGTACAGGAAGCTCATTTTTTATAATACTTACCTTGTCAAGATTTATGATCATATAGTTGGGATAATCTTCTACTAAGGAGACAATCACATGGGATGCACTACGAAGAGAAAAGANTATTGTGAGTGACAAATGTTTACCTCCATATATTCTTAAAAAGTTTTCCTAAGCTGTGGAGTAGTAGGAAAATATTAAGAGTTAACATTACACTTTTCCAAGACAAAAGCAATGATGTAACACACCACACATACACACTTTGAACCCACCTTCTCAACAGAATCTATAAACAAACTCTCACATCCTCCTTGTGACATGTATAACTTTCTGGCCTAGAGAATAAAGAAAAAGCCAGTTTAACCAAATGATGCTGCCCATGAATGCTGTGAGTGTGAGCATGAAAAATATAAGATCTAGTAGAGCAAGTACACCATGAGTCCAATAAGCCTTTTCAGGAGCTGCAACGTAATTATACAGACATCACTTCAGCATAAACACTGTCGTTTGCCTCTGTTTATATTGACTTCTGCAACTGCTCTCCTGGTATTAGAAGTTGGCTGTGTAAGCCTGAAATCTCAGGAGGGTCCTGGACTGAACACAGGTTTCCTGGGCTAATTGTAGTTGACACCATCTTGAGTTTGGTACTGACAATGCTTCCTGATATCAGTGGACCCTGATATGGAAGCTATCTCAGTAAAATGAGCTACCAGATATTTTTTTTAAACATTTACACTTTGGGTTCTTGGGCGTAATGGCAAGCACTGACCAACTGTGAAG
>LZPO01044413.1:441261-453868 GCA_001675575.1 Neotoma lepida | reverse complement strand
CGCAGAGGGGGAGACTGTAGAACGCAGAGGTGGGGAGACTGTGTAGACCGCAGAGGTGGGAAGACTGTGTAGACCACAGAGGGGGAGACTGTAGAACGCAGAGGTGAGGAGACTGTGTAGACCGCAGAGGGGGAGACTGTAGACTGCAGAGGTGAGGAGACTGTGTAGACTGCAGAGGTGGGGAGACTGTAGAACGCAGAGGTGGTGCATGGTAAATTAAATGTAACTTCTCTGTTTCTGCATGCAGTGAAACATTGCCTTTCCTTTTTCTGTTTTCCAGGTTATTACAATAGGTGTTATCCTTTGCCAGTCTGTGTCCATGGTTATTCTGTATAGACTCTTCCTGTCCCACAGTCTGTACTGGGAAGTTTCTTCACTTTCCTCAGTAACACTACCACTGACCATTTCATCTGGACACAAAAGTCGCCCTCATTTCTGATACTTGATTTTTGTTGAAAGAACAAGTGAATTGGATAAGTGCAATAAGGATCCAGATGCAGTGACTTCTTTTCATGCCTTTGCTGTGAAAAACTGAACTGTGAGAGCAGAGCATGTTGTTTATATAACTGCATTTCAGCAGTGCCAAAACTGAGAAGGGACATCAATGCCTGGAGTGTGCGCAGACAGTAAACTAAGAGAATGCCTGGAGTGTGCGCAGACAGTAAGCTAAGAGAATGCTGTTTCAAGGTGACTGAAGCACTTCTGATGTGGAAATAAATGTGAAAGAGGTGACTTAAATGATATGTGGGTCAGGCGTTCACACTTCCGATGCCTCACTAATAATGAACTCAGGTCTGATAGTCTTAAACAGCGTTCACTCAGATGATCCTACTGGTGCATACCCAGCTAGTCCAGTTATGAAGTCAGTGTGACATGCTGATTTTAAAACTACTTTTTNTGCTCTAAAGAACGTGCATTCCATATTACAACATAAGGGAATTGGAAATAAAGTATGTGAACAGTTAAATGAATTAGCTTCTGTTTATTCATGGGTAGAGTTATTTGCAATTTCTCCTGTACTGTTGGCCCTAGTTCAGGCTTTATCTTGATTAGGAAAGGATTTTGGACAATGTGTGGAAAATTTAGATACGTTACATTNGTTTAAGAACAGAGAGGGTTTTAAATCTGAGCACTTGGGTGAAGGGACAAGCAGGTTTTGTGTTTAAAAAGAAAGAAGGAAAAGTAGTATATGATATGGCACTAAAGTTTTAATCCTGAGATTATTCATTTCTCTTCCATTGAATCCCCAGTCATAATTAAGCTGTATACACAGATTACATTAACAGGAGCATTTCACATAAATGTTGGTTTCAGTCATCAACTACCCATGAATTCCTGCCCAAGGATACTTAATCAGGATTAAATTTTCTATGAATAATTGAAAAACAAAATACTCACTGGATTTGTTATAATCCATGTTGGCACTGGATTGTAAGTAGTTGCCATCTTGAATCCTTTGTAATAAAGCTGTGTGCACTCGTGGTGTGTGTGTGTGTGTGTGTGTGTGTGTGTGTGTGTGTGTGTGTGTGGTGTGTTGTCACCAGATTGAGTGTTTAGTTTTCTAAAAAGTGCCTGATTACAGAACTGCTCTGTGGTTGTCAGTACTCACTGTACTGTGTAAAATGAGAGTCCTGACCAGTCGTTACTGATTGGCAATTACTAAGTCTCTTGGTATTTGTCAAGTTGTGTGGGCCTTTTTGTTTACCTTTGGCTAATTTTAAATATTTTTATCTGCTTACTGTGCTTTTAAACAGGAAATGGTGCAATAGTCTGGTAATTGAACTTTTAATGAAAGAGTTCAGGTAATGTAGCACAATTAAAAAGTATCTGCAAAAAGTCTTGCATGTAGTTTCATTGAAAATGAAAATATTCTGCTTCATTTTAAAGGCAAAATATGTTGACAGGTAGCAAATTGACAAAGTAATACAGTCCAACCCATGACTAAAGCATTTCTCTAACAGTGCTCTGCTGTCCTTCAGTAAATGAGAGCTGCAGGTTACTACAAAAATGTGTAAGGCATAGTTTAGGTTTCTAGGACCTACTAGTGTGTACAACCTTTTCTCTCACTGTGTCTCACTGATTCTACAAGTTACATCTGTTGTATTCATTTCAGTTAAGCCACAAAAAAAAAAGCTCAGTAAACTTGAAACAGTGAGAAGGGGACGGTCTGTTCTCTTACGCGGAGAGCTGGGTAAGCATGATGACAGAGAGCATAGGACATGGACCAGTGTGCTTGCATCTGAAAAACTTTTAACAGGGTTTTTGTTTTTTAATATATTCGGTTGCTAATAATTTATATTTTACTGTTAAGAGTTATTACTAAGTCAAGAAAAATAGTTGTTAACAAATATATGGAGCTATCCCTCACCTAAGAGATCCAAGGACAAAAATTTCTCATGTCATAATGGTATCTGTTTTTTTAATCACTCTAAATCACAGAAGGATGAAATATCCCTGCCCTACCTTTCTTTCTNCTGTCAGGCAATGCCTTTTAAATTATGGGTTTTTTCCTTTAAAAATGTTTATGGACACCCCCATCCTGTTAGAAAGCATTGTTTTCTTTCTTTAAGAAAATGTGAAGATGTTTGATTTTATTGGCATGTATAATAATGTAAAGGCCTACTATACATCAGACATTTTAATTTCACTGTGACAAAACCAAGCACCCATTTAACTGAGTAGGAATAAATAAATGTTTCTTTGAAGCTCACCAGACCTTTTTGTTTTTTTTTATTTTACTTTCATGATTTTTTGAACATATTTATTAGGTTATATGTTTTTAATTTTAATATATGTGTGCACATGTGTGCAGGTACCTGTGGAGGCCAGAAGAGGGAGTCTCATACCCTGAGTTGAAGTTACAGGCAGTGGAGAATCTCTGGCTGTGGGTGCCAGGATCCCAATCCCCTGAGAGCAGCAGCACTGAGCATCTTTCCAGCCCCCAGTATGTAGTTTTTCATGAGTGAGTATTTGTAGTTAGGCTTGGCTGTTTTCAGAATTGGACCTGCAGTTGTGCTAAAATTTGAAATGAACTTCAGTAGCTATGAAAACAGTCCACTTTCAACTGAACCTAGCTTACAGCTAGCTAGATAGGGAGAGTTAGTCCAGGGTTTGCTTTTGGAAACTTCATAATCTCAAAGGAAGCCATATCTGATGAAAATAGAATATATACAAGTCCAAGATCAANGCCAGTGAGACTGGACCCTGGACATGAGCAGAACACGGACCCCCTTGACATATTCCCTTAGGGGAGTGCAATTATTTGTGACACCTTCTTATATGGTTGATGTTGTTCTGTATGCTGTGAATATGTGTTGCTCTGATTGGTTGATAAATAAAGCTGTTTGGCCAATGGTGAGGCAAAATAAGGTTAGGCAGGACATTCTAAGTAGAGAGAGAGGAGAAAAAAGCAGAGCAGATCCTGCTAGCTGCCGCCAGAAGAAGCAGGATGTAAAGGTACTGAAGGCCACAAGCCACGTGGCAAGTATAGATTTATAGAAATGGGTTAATTTGAGATGTAAGAGCTAGCTAATGAGAAGCCCGAGCCATTAGGGCATAGAGTTTGAAAATAATATAAGCCTCTGTCTATTTATTTGGGACCAAGCTGTTGCAGGACGCATGGGTAGGAGAGATTCGTGCCGACCACAGGGCCTGGACAGGACNGGAAAAATGTTCCGGCTACTTACCTAGCTTCTGTGGTGTNGAATCTTGGAGGATTTGGTTTTGATTTGAGATGATAGGGTTGTTACAAGCAGCCAAAGAGTTGGAGGCTTTATAAAAAGAGGTTTACCACCTTTAAACCCAATGTGGATTCATAAACTGAGACTAAACTGACGGACTTTTGACAGGGNTGTCTTTCTGTATGCTCTGAATGTGTGTTGCTCTGATTGGCTGATAAATAAAATGCTGATTGGCCAGTAGCCAGGCAGGAAGTATAGGTGAGATAAGCACACAAGGAGAATTCTGGGAAGAGGAAGGCTGAGTCAGGAGATGCCAGCCAGCTGCCCAAGGAGCAACATGTAATGGGATGCAAGTAAAGCCACGGAACACGTGGCGACATATAGATTAATAGAAATGGGCTGAGTTTAAGTGTAAGAGCTACTCAGTAATAAGCCTGAGCTAATGGCCAAGCAGTTACAATTAATATAAACTTCTGAGTGATTATTTTATAAGCGGTCTGCGGGACCACCAGGCCGGAGGAGCGCGGGGCCTGGCTGGACCAGTGTGGTCTGGCGGACCGGATAAAACATTCTCTTACAGACTTTGCTGTGAAGTTGGGGACCAGTGTGGGTGCCCTGCAGTTTATGTCCTGCAGTCCTCTAAGTATCTGTCCTGCTTCCACACCTGGGTAATTGTCTTCACAGCTCCATAGGCATGGGACATGGCGTGTTCTGGGAGTGCCAGGAGACCTGGAGGTGTGGGAAGAAATTGGTCTACCTGTGCAGCCATGCATGGCATAGCCAATACAGTCTCAAAAGGGAAAGCAGGATGGTGGGCATACAGGATCCCTTTATGTTAATCATAGATCAGGTTTGGTTTTGTTTTTGCTTTTTTGTAAGTTTAGAATTATTTCAAAATAAGGTGTGTGTATGTCTGTGTGTGTGTGTGTGTGTGTGTGTGTGTGTGTGTAATAGGTCCACACTTATATAAAGCTCAACTGTAGAACACTTACCTGATATGCATGAAGCTCTAGGTTCAACCCCAGTGTCATACAAAGAAATGGCTTTCTGGTTCTGATCAGACCCTGGCTACTGACATTATTTTGTCTGACACAGCCCTGTCATAGTTAATAATTGCCTTTTTCTTCCTTGGGCCCCATGGGTCTATCTTCTCTTGTAAGAGAGTTTGCCTATTGTCATTATTGGATGTGGAACATTCCCTAGTGCATACTAGATGTTCAGATACATATTTTTGTTTGCTGTTTTTATGTTTTTGAGACAATCTTGTTGCTCATTGTGTAGGCCACACTGGCTTGGAAATCATGGCAATCCTCCTNCCTCAGCCTCTCAAGTGCTAATGTTACAGACATGAGCCACCACACCTGGCTCTCAACTATATCTCTGAGGNGAGTGAAATGACTCGGCAGGTAAACGTGCTTTGCCACACAAAAATGNGAGTCTGAATTTGATCCTGAGAACCCACCTGAAGGTGGATCTGCCAAGTTGTCTTGTGACCTCGACATACATACCAATGCACATGTGTCTACACACATTGTATACACAGACACACAACAGTAATANAATTATTTGTATATGAGTGAAAGAAATTCTGAAGAAAAAAACCCCAAAAATTTCTTTAGCAGTATAGCATTAACTAAACCATACTGTCCGCTTTGTCCTTTGTTCACCTACACGGAGCTAGCAGGGGTGTGAACTCTTCAGTCAGGTGCTATGAGGCGACTCCTCCAGTCCTCACAGGCNGTTCCCCTTTACTGTCCTGTAATACTTCGTGGACCAAATGGCAGTAGTTGGAAGTAGCTGGTAGAAAACAAGAAACTAAAAATAATAACACACATCATAGCAGCTCTGGGTCATTCAGAGTAGTGAAAAATCCCCTCTCTTAGTACACTCAGCTTTATCCAGTGTAGCAAGCGCCCGCCCTGTAATCAGGAACATATTAAAATTATAAATCGTGTTTAGTCTCAGACAGATGTGAAAATACACTTTTTTTCTTTAATAGGTAGCACAAAATCTAAGATAACCCTAAAAGGGGATTGAGGCCTAGAATGGGAACCCTCCAGCCACTCATTTTCCTTTTGTGAATACTAACTACCTTATTACCTGGAACTTTCTTGCTTATATTTCTAGAAATACCTCCATGCATGCATAAAAATACCTATGAATTAAATACAACTTGTAACAAGTCACACAGCTGCCTGTATACCTAGTAATGTATTCTGTAGCCATGCATATAATACGCTCCATTGTATGGGTTCACTTTCATTTAACCTGTTTTATTGATTGGGACATTGTTGGTTTCCAGCCTTTGGCTAATATAGATGAGGCTGAAATTAAGGCTAAGGAATCAAGAATTTGCTTACTCTAACTCCTTCCAGGATAACCCCCTCTACCCTACAGCTTCCTAAATCTAAGTTCTTAGAACTTGGTAAGTTATTGACTAGTGTCTGCTTTTGGTGGGCCCTGATGGTTGGACTAGTAAGATGACTCACTAATGCGATTAAATTGCTACCATTCACGGAAATAGCTTAATGATTATAGGAATTTATTGGGGGTTGACTCANGATACAGCAAACTCACAATACAGGAGATAGGGATTGTAGCAGAATCCCGGAAAGATGGGGCATGGTCCAGTGCTGTTCTCCGGAGAGAGAGCTCTGCCCTGATCCTCACCAGCATCCAAGACCACGAGGTAGTGAAGAGAAGAGAGCACACGTATGTGCATCTCAGGTCTTAAGGGTCCCCATCCAGGCCATGCCCAAGGGGCAGGTACCTAGCAGCTACCTGCTGCCTCACTAGGGGCGGTGCTTCAGGGCATGGCACAGACAACCACCCACTACATCTCACAATGGGGGTTGTCTACACAGACCAACCATCTGATTAGAAGGTGGAGGGTCAGTCATAATTGAAATGGGGGAACACTTTTTATTAGGCTTGTATTTAGTGGGTTATTTAATTAGTAAAGTTTATTCTTTTATAATTAATACACGCACATGGTGTATTTTGGTTCCTCTGTCCACTTTCACTTTCTTTCCACATAAACCACCCTCTCNCCTGTTCCTCCCTATAAATCTATTTCCCCTATTTATGAGTTTTGTTTGGTTATGTATCCTGTAGTTTGATCAGTGCTGTCTATATGATCCTGAGTTCGGAAATAACCATGAGTGCCTGGTGGGTATACACGTGGCTACACAACTGGATAATTGCTGTGAGTTTGTGGTTCCAGTGTCAATGTCCTGTTTAAAAAATGGTGTTTNCCAGCCTCCATCTCCATCCTGCAGCTCACGTTCTTCCAGTCTATTCCAGTGTTTCTTTCCTGAGCCTAAGGGAGTGATACCAGTGTCTTGTCTATAGCTGGTCATGTCTAGGTTCTGCTGCCCTTTATTCTCAGCGCCATGTGCAGCCATGGATCTTTGCATTTATCTCTGTTAACTGCAAAGGGAATGATCTCCTCAAGTCTTTGAGTAGCCATTGTGGTCTGTGGAGATAGATATTCAGGGGTGTGGCTTGATGTTACAGCGATTCAGCTAAGCAGCCATCTTAGGTGTTCACTTTTCAGTCCTCCAAACCTTTCAGGAAGCCAATATTATCCTACTACCAAAACCAGATAAAAACAAAGAAAATTGTAGACCAATGCAAAAAAATCCCTATAAAATACTTGCAAACAGAATTAAAGATCACATCAAGAAGATCATTTGCCATGATCAAGTTCATTTTTTTTCTAGAGATGTGAGGAGGGTTCAACATATATAAGTCTGTGGGGGACCAGCCCCCACCTTTTTTCCCCCAGGGTACTCTTGAGGAGTGAGGGATAAGAGATTTAGCTAGAAGGATAGCGGGGAGAGAAACAGGATAGTCCCGGGAGGGCCTGGATCCTTATCCACCAGCCCAGAACTTTACTCAAAAGGACTTTTTATAACAATGCCAAGGGGTGAGGCGAAAGACCTCCCTCTGCTAGATACAACCAAGTGTAGACCCTTCCAAATACCTGGTACCCAGGCCCATGGTCCAGTCATCCTCCTATGCAGCCNTGCTGGTAAAGCAAGCTCAGATCTCACTAGGAAACCTCTGTGGGCTCCCACATAAGTCAATAAATGTAATGATATTAATGGACTCAAGGGCAGAAATTGCACAAATAATAGATACAGAAAAGTCCTACAAGACCAACATCCCTTCATGATCAAAATTATAAGAGTCGAAGGATGAAAGGGTATACCTTAACATAATAAAAGCCATATACAACAAATCTTTAGCCAATATATCAAATAGGGGAAAACTTGATTCATTTCCACTAAAATCAGGGTGTCTGTTTTTTCTTTTAACTTTATTCAATATACTGACATTTTTAGCTAGTACAATAAGACATAAGAAGGAACTAGAAAAGGATACAAATATGAAAAGAAAAAATTCTTTTTGGCAGATGATATTCAAAACACAATAGACCCTAAAGACCACACACATACATACACACACACACACACACACACACACACACAGAGAGAGAGAGAGAGAGAGAGAGAGAGAGAGAGAGAGAGAGAGAGTCCTAGCTCTAATACTTTCAGCAGCAGAGCAAGATAAAGATACCTTGAAATAAACAACCAGGGAATTCAAAGACCTCTATAATGAAACTTGAACCTTGGAAAAGGAAATCAAAGACCTTAAGAGATATAAAGACCTCCCATGCCCATAGATTAGAAGAATTAATACTGTGAAAACAAATATATTACCAAAAACAATGTTATGGTAAAAGTATAAAAATCTGCATATTCAGTGCAATTCTTATCAAAATTCTAATGCCTTTCTTTGCACAATTATTTTTTTATTTTAAATTATTGCACAATTATTTTAAAATTCTCATGGAAGTATAAAAGATCCCAGATAACCAAAGAAATCTTGAGCAAACAGAGTAATACTGGAAGGATTGCCATACCAAATTTTAAGTTATACTGCTGAGTCATAGTAACAAGAACAGCATGGTACTGACAAACAGCCATATTTGGTACTGACAAACAGACGTATTAGCCTAAATATAAACTCACGCAGCCACATATTTTTTATGAGATGNAAACAAACCCACATTAAAGAAAAGATATCATCTTCAACAAGTGGTGGTGGAAAACTAGATATCCACACAGGAAGTTATGAAACTGGATCCTTATATCTCACCCTGTACAAAAAAAATCAATGCCGAATGGGTTGAAGATCTTACTGGTGGCCTGAACTGAAGCTACTGAAAGCAGAGGAAGGAAGAACACCTCAAGGCTGAGGCAGAAGCAAGAACTTTCTCAGTAGGATTCCAGTCATTCAGGAGACAGTGCCAATAATTGACAAATGGTACAGGAGTCATTTGAATGTAATTGGCCCCCATAAACCCAAAGGGAATGACACTATTAGGAGGTGTGATTTGTTGGTGTCGATATGGCCTTGTTGGAGGAAGTGTGTCACTGTGGAGGCGGGCTCTGGGATNTCNTATATCCTCAAGCCATGCCCNGTGGTTCAGTTTACTTCCTGTTGCCTGCCTATCAAGGTCTAGGACTCTCAGCTCCAGCACCATGTCTACCTGTATGCCACCATGTTTCCCACCATGATGACNATGGAGTAAACCTCTGAAATTGTAAGCCACTCATTTAAATGTTCTTCCTTTATAAGAGTTGCCGTGTACTTGGTGTCTTTTCACAGCAATAGAAGCCCTAACCAAGACAGGTACTTCATGAAACACTAAGCTCCTGCACAGCAAAAGGAAATAGTGAAGAGACGCCCTACAGAGGGGGAGACAGCCTTCCCTGTTGTATGTCTGGTAGATTAAAATCCAGAGTATATGAAGAACTCATACTAAACAAAAAAATCAAAAAGTGGAATAAGGAACTCAGAGTTCCCAAAAGAAGAAATATAAATCACCAATAAATATTTTTTAAAGTGTTCAATGCTCTTAGTCACCAGAAATAAAAATGTTAGGANATTTTGAGATTTCATCTCATCGTTGTCAGAATGGTGGTCATTAAGAAAATAACAGGCTGCAGAGGTGGCTCACAGCTGCTTGAAACTCCAGCNCCANNGGGACTCAACACTTCTCACCTCCTTGGACACCTGCACTCATGTTAACATACTCACACACATACACATAATTTTAAAACTTAAAAGTACTAGTCAGGATGTAGACCAAAGACAACTCCTATGCACCAATAGTGGGTCCCTCAAAAAGCTATAAATAGATCTACCATGTGACTCATCCATCCAAGTGACTTCAGATGACCGCATCACAGACATACTGGAACATCCACTTTACTTAAGTAGCCCTGTTCTAAACTACATGCTCAATAACAGGAATGGATAAACTCAGGTTATACATACAACAGAATCTTCATCCATAAATAGAATAAAGTTATGTCACATTAGAAAATGGGTACAAGTGGAGGTAATTGTATTTCATGTTTTCTTTCATTTGTGGGTGTTAGACTTTATAGATATGTAAAGTCACATGTCCTGATGACATGAAAAATGTAAGACTACTTCACNGGACTAACAAGAGGGAGTAGAAATGAGAAAAGGGTAGTCAAGGTNGGTGGAAGGGAGTATGCTCATGGCACTTGTATGAAAATGTACATGAAATGGTATAGGACCATTTAAAATGAAAACTCTTAAAAAAACTATTTCTTTAATTAAAATCTATTTGAGAATTAATCAGGAAAGAAAGAAACAATAAAGATAAGACTATATGTTAGTGACCTTGGTCACAGAAAAACTACTGANTCCAAAAGCTGGTTCTTTGAAGAGAGCAATAAAATTTACACACCTACATCAAGATTGTCAGAGGGGAAAAATAAAAGGGAAAACAAAAAATACTGATAATAAGAATAAAAGCTACCACACTACAGAAANTCTTGTAGGTGGTGGATACAGGGAGAAAGATTGAAGAGCAAAGGAAACATGTGTAACTAAGATAAATAATGATAATTTAGGTGAAACAGCTGGTGCTCTGTAAACTATATGTCAAGTAATATTGGCCCCAAGCGTAAAAGTGCTTGCCATACAGGCCTGACAACCTGGGTTCAGTCTCCAGAGCTCACAGAAAGATAGATGAGGTGGCTCACATCTGTAATCTCAGCACTCCTAAAGCAAATCGGGGGTAGAGACAGAATTGCCTGGGAGTTCCCTTCCAGCCAGCCTGGAGTACATTGTCCATCAGCAGAAACAAGAGAGACCATGTCTCAACAATATGAAAGGAGAGAACAGGTCTCTCTTCACCTCCACATGCATGTTCCACACACATGTGCCCATGCTGATGCATCAGTAATTTAAAAAGCAAATATGAAAGGCTTGAGGGTTTACCCTGTGTTATAAANGGAGAGGTTGCTGTGGTTTCATTGTGTCCTACAAATTTTNTCAGAAGTTTGATCTCCAGTGCAGTAGTGTTGAGTGAGGCCTAATGAGATGATTAGCAGAACCTACCTAAATGGACATGAGTCCATTTATGTAATCTCTGTAGATGGGTTGATGATAAAAGTTAATTCATCCTTTCTGGTTTTGTTTTGTTTTGTTTTGTTTCCATGTGTTTATCTGTCCTTTCAAGCCCTGCCATGCTTTTATGCAACACAAAGGCCCTTGCCAGATCTCATTGCCACGCACTTGATTTCCAGACTCTAGAACCACAAGGTAAACCCTTTTCCTCACAAATTACCCTAGCTGTGATATTCTCTTATAATAGAGAAGGACGAAGTCTCTAGTTATCTGCGAAGGTAAGCACTAACACCAAGTGAGTTTGCGTTAGTTACGCATGTAGTGAGGACTTACCGGTTTCATGGTGAACTTCCTCTTCTAACTTCCCAGACAACCAACATGCACTGAGGAGTGAATAAATACCCCAAGAAGTTCTATAACTATTTTAAGAAAATGAATTCTGATTAAAATACTAGTGAAATAGGAATCTGGCCTAGATGGTTTCACTATAAATTGTATCAAATATCTGAGAAGAAATAGTGATTCCACATAATATATGTCTTAGTTTGGGTTTTATTGCTGTGAAGAGACATCATGACCACGGCAACTCTTACAAAAGAAAATATTTAATTGGGACTGGCTTACCGTTTCAGCAATTTAGTCCATTATTGTCATATCAGGAAGCATAGCGATGTTCAGGCAAACATGGTACTGGAGAAGGAACTGAGAGTTCTATATCTTGGTCCACCAAGCAGAAGGAGAGACTGTATGCCACACTGGGCATAGCTTGAGCATATCAGTGTATACAGAAGTTTCTCAGTCCTGCCCGGTCCTGTGGTCTGCATGAATCTTTCCCACCCATAATCCCACAGCCACTTATAAAATAATTACTCAGAGGCTAATATAACTGTTTGGTCTATGGTTCAGGCTTCTTGCTAGCTAGCTCTTTCATCTTAAATTAACCCATTTCTATTAATCTATGTATTGCCACGTGGCTTCGTGACATTACCCATGTTCTATTACATCTTGCTCCCAAAGCAGTACTCAGCATCTCCTCTGACTCCGCCTTNTTTCCTTGTCTCTCTGCTTGNATTCCCCACCTGGCTCTATTCTGCCTTGCTGTAGGCCATAGCAGCTTCTTTATTAACCAATGGTAGCAATACATATTCACAGCATATAGAAAAACCATTCCATAGCATATCAGACTTCAAATCCTACCACCATAGTGATACACTTCCTCCAACAAGGCCACACCTCCTAATAGTGCCACTCCCTATGGGCCAAGCATTCAAACACATGAGTCTATGGGGCCCATTCCTACTCAAACCACCATAATCCACTCCCTGGCCCCCATAGGCTTGTAACCATAACATAATGCAAAATGCATTCAGTCCAACTTCAAAAGTCCCTGTAGTCTATAGCAGTCTCAAACTTTTTTAAAAGTTCAAAGTCTCTTCTGAGATTCATGCAATCTCTTAACTGTAATCCCCTAT
>LZPO01044413.1:420747-433426 GCA_001675575.1 Neotoma lepida | reverse complement strand
GCCTTTCCTGGAACTCACTCTATAGTTCAAGCTGGCCTCGAACTCACAGAGATCCGCCTGCCTCTGCCTCCCGAGTGCTGGGATTAGAGGCGTGCGCCACCACNGNCCGGCCGACCATGGCAATTCTTATAAAGAAAAACATTTAATTGGGGCTGGCTTACAGTTTCAGAGTTTTAGTCTCTTATTGTTATAGTGGAAANCATGGNGATGTGCAGGCAGACATGGTGCTGGAGAAGGAACTGAGAGTTCTACATCTTGATCCACAATCAGCAGAAGGAGAGACTGTGTCCGCATTGGGCATAGCTTGAGCATATGAAACCACAAAGCCTGCCCCCACAGTGACCCATTTCCTCCAACAAGACCACAACCTCCTAATAGTGCCAGTCCTTATGGGACAAGCATTCAAACACATGCATCTTTGGGGGCCATTCTTATTCAAACCACTACAATATTCCAGAAAAATAAAAGTGATAGATAAGGTGTGAAGTGAAATGCTTTTTCAATTGGACATGCAAGCCACAAGGAAGTGAGCCTCTGCCCAATCTTGCCTTATACTAAAAACAAAAAAGAGTTCGATACCTAAATGTAAAACACGAGACTTTCAGAACATAGAAATGAAATCTTTACGACTTGTCTTTAGACAGCAAATGTACAAGCTACAAAAGAAAAACAAATTGATGATTAACTTTGTAAAAATTNAAAACTTCTGATGTACAAAAGACACCGTCAATAGAATGACTAGACAAGCCGTAGTCTGGGAGTAAGCATTTGTAAGTCATCCAAACAAAGACTCTGTAATGAATGCTTCATAAAGGACTCTTAAAATCCTATAGTGAGAAGTCAGCCCAATTTAAAAATGAGCCAAAAGCTTGAGCAAGCATTTTGCCAAAGAGAATATAAGATGGCAAATCAGCACATGCNAAGATGTTCAGTGTAATTAGCTGTTAGGGAAATGCAAATTAAAACCATGGTGAAATACCACTGCACATCTTAGAATGACCTAGATGAAAACACTGAGATTACCGGGTCCTGGAAAGGGTGTGGAGCAATTGGGATTCTCCCAAGCTACGGACAGCAATGAAAATGGTGCAATCCTTTTGGAG
The DNA here is from genome assembly GCA_001675575.1 of Neotoma lepida. Lineage (NCBI taxonomy): Eukaryota > Metazoa > Chordata > Mammalia > Rodentia > Cricetidae > Neotoma > Neotoma lepida. The sequence goes on along the minus strand of LZPO01044413.1, from coordinate 432,323 downwards.
AACAGTGTTGAAGTTTCTTGCAAAGTCAAACTACCATATGACTGAGCAGTTTGATTACTGGGCTTCAACTTAGGTGAAGGAAAGCTTCCATTCACGCTAAAATCAGTACATAGTACTTAAAGCAGTCTATCCATGCTCATAACGTTCTAGAACAAGACAGATGCCCCTTATTGATAAAGTCTAATATAGCCAGGCAAAGGAATACCAGGTAAAAAAACATCAGTGGATCTCAGAGGCCTCTGCTGATTGGAAGAAGGTGATTTTCAAACTCTGTTGTAGTTGGTTGGTTTTGCTCTTTACTCTTTTGGAGGGCCCACCACCCAGCTCCCAAATAAATCACTCATGGAGGCTTATTCTCAATTATAAATACCTGGCCTTAGCTTGGCTTGTTGCTAGCCAGCTTTTCTTAACTTTAAATTATCCCATCTACCTTTTGCCTNTGGGCTTTTTCCTTGTCTTACTTCTGTGTATCTTATTTTCACTCTACTCCATGGCTGGCTATGTGGCTGGGTGGCTGGCCCCTTACGTCCTTCTCCTTCTCTTGCTCTTTCTTCTTTTTCCTCCCAGATTTCTCCTTCTATTTACTCTCTCTGCCTGCCAGCCCTGCCTATCCTTTCTCCTACCTTGCTATTGGCCCTTCAGCTCTTTATTAGGCCATCAGGTGTTTTAGACAAGCAAAGTAACACAACTTCACAGAGTTAAACAAATGCAACATAAAGGAATGCAATACATCTTTGCATCATCAAACAAATGTTCCAGANCATAAACAAATGTAACACATCTTAAAATACTGTCTTANGACACTCTGTGCTGTGGGATTGCATGTAAGTGGCATTCTCACAGATAAAGCTTTAGGATGGAGGAAGCAAGCAGTTAAAATGGGTTAAGCCTGACTATAAAGGAATAACACCAATGTACTTTTGGGAGCCGATGGATGGGATCTGTATTCCGATTGTAATCAGTATGCAAATATGTTCAAATTAAAAGAATGATATGCCACGTAGTTTTCATACTATNAATTTATTTTAAAATTTAATTTTAAGAAAAATGAATGATGAATGCTATCATGTCTTCCAGCATCCAAGAATATGGGTGTCGAAGATACTCCATATGGAGTTTATCTTCTTCTTTGCAAAAATAGCCATTTGGGCAAGAGGCTGTTCTTGCCTGGACTGCTTGAAAAAAATGTTATGTAACTTGAACATGCAGGACCCATAGGAAGGTGACCACGGAACTTTGCAAGACAAAAGCAGGTTCCTGCATAGGAGAAAGTTTTGTCTGGGTCCCACCAGACCACACAGTCCTACAGTTGCTTATTAAGTAATTACTCAGAGGCTTATATTAATTATAACTGCTTGGCCATTAGCTCAGGCTTATTACTGACTAGCTCTTACATTTAAATTAACCCATTTCTATTAATCTTTGTTTTGCTATGTGTTCCATGGCTTTACCGGTCTGCTGGCATGTTGTTCCTTTGGNGGCAGCTGGCATCTCCTGATCCAGCCTTTTTCTTCCCAAAATTCTCCTTGTCTGCTTATCCTGCCTATACTTCCTGCCTGGCTACTGGCCAATCAGCATTTTATTTATCAACCAATTAGAGCAACACATATTCATAGCATACAGAAAGACATCCCCATCATTCCTGCTTCACAGAGGAGACTGCAAGACATTCTACAGGTCACAGGAAAAAAATGACTGAAAAACTTTGGGCCTATAGGCTGAAGATGGATGCCCCAACATTACAGAGGAACTTTGGGTAACTGTCCAGGTATCCAGCTATCTCTGTCATTCAAGATTTTTGGAAATTACTTACAATGCTCTTCCTGTTTACTTAGGTAATATTATATCCTTCTGAGATCTTTGATGTGGTTAAAGACTAGATAGTTATAGTTTTCCTTAGTTATGATAAAAGATAAATGAGATATGAAACTTTAGACTCACAAATATAGGATAGATGATAGAATATTTTCTTTAACTTTACAAAATACAAATAGACTAGATATTGCAACTATAATTCTTGCTTGATAACTGTTCTATTATATGTAAATTTACTATGTTGAAGTTAAAACCTTCCTTTTAAATAGAAAGAAAAGGGGAAATGATGGTGATGTTGTTCTGTATGCTGTGAATATGTGTTGCTCTGATTGGTTGATAAAAAAAGCTGTTGGCCAATGGTGAGGCAGAATAAGGTTAGGTGGGAAATTCTAACTAGAGAGAGAGGAAGAAGAAAGCAGAGCTGAGCAGACACTGGCCAGGAGAAGCAAGATGTAACAGTACCAGTAAGCCACGAGCCACATGGGAAAACATAGATTAATAGAAATGGGTTAATTTAAGATGTAAGAGCTAGCAAATAGTACCAGTAAGCCACGAGCCACATGGCAAAACATAGATTAATAGAAATGGGTTAATTTAAGATGTAAGAGCTAGCAAATGAGAAACCTGATCCACTAGGCCATAGTTTAAAAATAATATAAGCCTCTGTGTGTTTACTTGGGTCTGAGTGGCCGCGGGAACCAGGCGGGACCAGACAAAACTTTCTCCTACACCAAGGCAACTTAGAGAATTTTATTTGGGTTTATAGATCCAGACGAATGAATCTATCATGGTGGGGAGGCATAGCAGTGAACAGCAGGCATAGGGGCAGGAGCAGGAAGCTGAGAGCTCACACCCCAACCATAACTGAAGCAGAGAGAGCACACTGGAAGTAGGCAAGGCTTTAAGCTCAAATCTTGCCAGCAGTGACATAATTCCCCCAGGAAGGCTGCACTTCCTATACTCCCCTTCCAAACAGCACCATTACCTGGGGCTAATTATTCATGCAGAAACACAGAAATAAAATGTTCAGAAAGTTATATTTTTTAGTATTTGCTTCCTGTATTGCTTAATATTTTAGATTTATCAACACTAAATGCTTCAGCATATGGCTGTTTAGGAATAAAGGAGGCTGAAATCCTTCATAATTAAGACGTTAAGATATACTAGAAGGAGTCTGGACTTTGTCGCAGGCAGACCTGGTTTTAAAACTCGGTTCTGCTAGTTTTTCTAGACTTTCCCATCTGTACTCTCTCCTGAATTTTGGACTGGTCTCAGGGAATAGAGAGAAGCATGATCCAACCTGAGAGGTGGGTCCTAATGTCACTAACTCCTGGGATCATCGCAGCAAGTGTGGATGGTGTTGTGACTCGTTGGCTNAGCGCTCAAAAGGTANCAGCCTAAAGGGTGNGCGGAATTGTCAGTGAACCCGAGGTTATTTCTAATCTACCATTCGTGGAGATAATATTTAAATGGCCTGAGATGAAATGTTTGTTTTAAATGATCATACATATGTGATTAAGACAGCAGGTAGGTGTGACTGGAAGGTGTTCAAGATTCTGTCTAACTCACACACGACTGAATTCCAGCCTACTCCCACACAAAACAAACTTTTACATCTTGCGCCTAGCCTGTGAGCTTTATAGATCTTTTAAAAGATTAGCTTTTAAGACTTACTCAGAAGCCAGTGTTTGTAAAAAGTCCCCCCTCAGGGGCAGGACAGGGGGAATAAAGTTTGTTGTTGTTTTTTTTTGTTGTTTAAACTTGGAAAATATCTTCTTCCTGGGTACACCATACATTGCTATAATTCACATTCACCATCAAATTTGTATAGTGNGGTCATCTTTATTTTATTTTGTAAAGGTTTCAGGTTTTGTGGGAATAAAGGACATTCAGTGGCTGTGAAAATTTACTCTTTTCAAGCATACAAGCCCTTTTTATACAGGTGCAAATTCTGTCTTCGACGGTTTCTCTGAGGTGTGTAATATAGTATGGATCATGACATTAGCCTGATAATTGGAGATGGACAAACATTCCTGCTAGAAAGAATCTGGGTTTTAAGTACTGAGCAAATATTGCAGATTATGACTTCCATCTAGATTTTGTTACTTTTTGAATATGAATTCCCTCTCCAAAAGCAACATTCCTCTACCTGCTCATCAGCCTCCTGAAGCCTCCACTCCGATCCCTCCATTTTCCGTGCTACCNAGTGAGCCCCCTTCCCGCGGTAAAAGAGGCAGTGCTTGCTCCCAGCCAGATGTTTTTCCCCAGGCTCCTGTTGACTCAAGCCAGTCAGGTATTATTTCCCACCCTTTGTCTTCTCAGTGCTCATCCTTGACTCTTTATCTTAATGCTGTTTGGGGGTTTTGGTTAGTGATTGTGCTCCACCAGCGGCTCGAGCTTTCATTGGGTTTCAACAGCTGCTACATGTCTAAACTACATTATCTTGAAAGTGTTGGCGCTAGTAAGAACGAGAATGGAGCCAAATGACTAAAACAAAACATTTCAAAGGGTTCCTATGGATACGCCCCGCCACCGGGAAGCACACACTAGATGGGGTTGATTCACTCAGCTGCTGACGGCCTCTTCTGCATGCCGCCTCCTTTGAGCATACTGTAATGCATGCCTCAGAAGAATCAAGAGAATCTGATGCCTGCGATCACACCACTGAAGGTGTGCCTTTTTGCCTATAAAACCCATTCTTAAATAGGTTATTGTGTTCGAAGTGATTTATTACACTCTTTAGNGATGAAATATGAATATTGAACAAGGGTTGTGCAAACCAAAGTGGGAAATGATTTGCTTTATGTAGAAGAGTAATCAAGAAATAATGAGTGTGCATTCCAATCAGAGTGAAGTCCCAGAGCAGATTGAAAAGACTTCCTTTACTGCAGGTTAAACCTGCGCAGAGCCGGCCTCGGCCAGTAATGAGGTGGTTCTGCATTCCTTTGACTTTATGGACATCCATGGTCACTGTGACTTTCCTCTTTATGTATTCGGGTGTTAGTTTTAAGATATTTGCTTTGAGTCAGGACACAGGTGTAAACAGTGCTGGATGCCCCTGAGTTACTGGTGGCAGTGAGCCTGTTAGGAAGTAAGATATCCTGGAGGGAAGGTCAGCTTCTCCATCATGTAAAGATTCAAAAGGAAATACTTTTAAATCTCCATACACGTCATGGCTTTTTTTTTTTTTTTCTGGGTGATTTGCCTGTAGTTGGCCTTTTCTATTAGCTCTTCCTGTATAATTTTTAAATGAATTTTTGCTTATAACACATACATATATATATAACACACTTTGTCATTAGCTCTTCAGTTTTGTGTATAGAGCAAAAATGCAAAGTTTTTGTGTAGTCACATGTGAATATATGTCTTTAGTGTTCTTCAGTATCCCAAGATGTCAATTATATGTATATTTTCACTCACTAATTCCATGGTTTCAGGTTTCATTTTATTTTTTTACAATCAATTCTCAGTCTAATTTGAATTTCTTTTGACATGAAACAATAGTTCTTATCCAGATGTGTTAGGTCACATGAAGAACAAATCATGCCTAGAGTAATTGAGACTCCCTGGGGTAGGTTATGACCTCTGTAGTTCTTAGAATTTACAGGTGGTTCATGATGTAAAACCAGAGGGGAGGACCACTCTATAGAGTCAGGAAGAGTCTAACCCTTTCCAAAATTGATCCAATTCACCTTGCAAACACACAGACATGAGAATAGTAGTGATAAAATGAGAAAAATGGGGGATGGATAGAAACTTTATACATCTCAACACTCTAATTCCAATTTTTTTTACAGTTATGTATAGTGCTATTCAAAAGACGGAAAAGTATACTTAAATCTTAGTAATACCTTAAGTAAATAAAATTGAAAAACCTTAAATTAATAATACCTCAGGGTAGTAGAATGTTTTAAATTTATTTTTATTTTTAATTATATATATGTATGTGTATCTGTGTGGGCATCTGTCTGTGAGTGCAAGTGCCTCCGAGAGGAGGCCAGAGGGGGTGTTGAATCCCCTGGAACTAGGCTCACAGCAGTGCTGAGCCACCTGCCATAGGTGCTGGACAAGACCCTACAAGAGCAGTGCATGACNTGGGCCACTAAGTTGTCACTCCAGTCTCAGGAAGGTGAAGTGCAAATNTTCTTGCCCATCCTTCTCTATACTCTCCAAATCCTTCGACAAGCGCCGTCTGTTATTCTTTGAGAGAAAATCAGTTGCAGAAAATGTTAACTTTTAAACACAAAGATTAACTTCTAGTCAGAAAGCTACAGGGACAAGCGAGCACAGAAGTGTTTGCCCTGTACTCATGTGTCAAGACTGAGTGTGCTCCCTGCCAGAGCACAGGACTAGACGAGAACATACTTACCTATAAAACTGGATTTCAGTGCTTTCAGCTTCTGTTTTATAGATAAGTATTTATTTATTTATTTATTTATTTATTTATTTATTTATTTATTTAGGTTTTTCGAGACAGGGTTTCTCTGTGTAGCTTTGTGCCTTTCCTGGAACTCACTTGGTAGCCCAGGCTGGCCTCGAACTCACAGAGATCCGCCTGCCTCTGCCTCCCGAGTGCTGGGATTAAAGGCATGCNCCACCACCGCCCGGCTGCATTTATTTATTTTTGAAAGATTAGTTGCATATATATTAATTTATATTATAGCTGATTTTAAGTTTACTAGAGCTTTCTTTTTACTGTAACTTTTCTCTGAGGGTAAAAAAAAACACAGTTTGGAGAAGGTTGGTCAGAAAATTCACCCATATATTTCAGCATGCTATTTCGTTGGCTGACAAGGAAATCACAACAGCCAGTGAGGTTTTACCTTAGCCTCTCACCTCACACTCCCTATTTCACAGAGGAAGTCAGGTTAGTGGTCTTGAGGGCAGATGGACTTCTGAAGAAGATAAGAGCTTAAGCTATNTCTTCCTAGTCAACAGGACTCNGGGCCATTTGTTTCACCTGTGCCTGTGCTGTATTGGATAGCTAGGGTTTTCACATTAAACTGAACCTCAGATTCCATTATTTCCAAGACACACTGTTAACTTTANGACAATAGAAAAAGTACTGCCAATCAAATTATGACAAAAGGCTTCCCAAACACACTGGGCAATAAAGGCATCCAATTACAGAGATTTTAAATTTTGAGAAATATATGCATCTTGGAATCAGTGAAACCTGGGTTCTTTTCTTATNGACTGTGAATACAGAATATGACAGTCTACTTGTCCAATATATCCAGGGATAAAAACTTTAACATCTAGATTGCTCTACACCATGCCGAGAATTAAGTTATGTATTTTATAACAAATTAGAGGGAAAGACTCCGTATGCTAATTTGCTTAGAGACTTACTTGGTCCACAGGATGGAGACTGTTCTGCAGGAGCCAGCTTGAGAAGTACCAGAGGCCACATCTTATTGAAAAGGCAAGGGACCCTAGGATGATCTGTGTGGAGTTGTGTGCTCCTGCCAAAGCCAGTGCAACTTCTTACCTCAGGTGACTGTCCCTCTGCCAAAGATTTTGACTACATGGGTGAGTTAGGCCTAGAACCTTCCCAAAGTGCTAGCACATGGNGGGGGGGAGACATTTTGTCTTAAACACTTGTCTCTTTACCAGAGCAGACAGCAATACTACTTAGTCAGGTCTCAGGTTAGAAACAGAGTCTTAAAGATTATCTGAAACAATTCTGTTGATAAGGTCTCGAAAGGTGTCAGAGATAAATAATTTGCTGGCAGTCCCAGTGAGTCTAAAATCCCTCTCTACTTGTTCATATTCCTGTCATTCAGGGTCAAAGGTGCTGCTGATGAAGTCATTGTAATAAGTGTACTAAATTTAATTATGTGCTTATTTGTACATANTTGTTTTATGTTTATTGTGGGGAAATTAAAAAAGAAACAGCAGTGACAGCTTCCTCGTTTACAGACTTCAAGGAAGTGGCTAAGCACATATTATCTAACATAATTCTCCCAGCATCCTCGAAAGGAAATGAATTAAGTAGTTGAAGCAGTTTACCTGCCGCCACACAGCTGAGCGGTGGACTGGGGCGTGCGTCTCACATCTCATTCTGAACCCTGTGCCTTTGCTTCATTCCTTCCCCTCATCTGGAATGAAACAAACTTCAGGGGAAACACTCTGTGATGCCTAGAAGACAACCTCTCTCAGACAGTGACAGATTTCTTAGAACACTCCTGGAGCTTTGGAGCAAGGGGACAGCCGCTGCTTGGTGCTGCTTGGTGGGAATCCTGCGTGGNACTGCTGTGCTGCGTTTGTGTGGAGAAGGAAGAATAGGCAGTACATTTCTTGGTCTCTATGTGTCTGATGCTAGCAGCACATCTTTCTCAGCAACTAAACTGTCATTCATTCATATTAAATATACTTTCCTCAAAGAGTATTTTTTAAAAAGAAAATTCTCACTTTGCATTTCATTACACCCGTAAGTTGTATATCTAGCCATCTTATTCTCTTTTTGTTGTTGTTGTTTTTGCATTTTCAAGACAGGGTTTCTCTGTGTAACCGCCCTGGCTGTCCTAGACTTCACTTTGTAGACCAGGCTGGCCTTGAACTCACCTCGAACTCAGAGATCCACCTGCCTCTGTCTCCTGAGTGCTGGGATTAAAAGCATGCACCACCACCACCCTGCTCCATCTTATTCTTAGTCTTCTGGCTGGTTTTGTGTATCAACTTGACATAAGCTAGAGCATCATAGAGGAAGGAGCCTCAGTTGAGGAAATGCCTCTATGATACCCAACTGTAAGGCATTTTCTCAATTAGTGATCAATGGGGGAGGGCCCAGCCCATGGTGGGTGGTGCCANCCCTAGCCTGCTGGTCCTGGGTTCTATAAGAAAGCAGGCTGAGCAAGACAAGGGAAGCAAGCCAGTAAGCAGCATCCTCCATGGCCTCTGCATCAGCTCCTGCCTCCAGGTTCCTGCCCTATTTGAGTTCCTGTACTGACTTCCTTGTGGAAGTACAAGCCAAATAAACCCTTTTCTCCTCAACTTGCTCTTTGGTTGNGGTGTTTTGTCACAGCAACAGAAACCCTAAGACACTTAGCAAGTTTGCTTAGCTTTCATTGTTTATTCCTTTGCAAATATATAAACCCCATTTCCCTCAAAGGTTGTTGGCCTTGGCTTCAATCAGGTAAGTTATTATTAAGAGCTAGAAAATGCTCCCTGCAGAAACTGTACATAGCATTGGTGTGGGGCTCTCTTGCCATAGTGTTTTCTCCCTCTCACAAAACAAGTTTTAATTTATAAAACTCAAATCAAAAGTTTTCTTTGCGTTTTCAAAACCACAACAACTGTAAATTATAGTTATACTTAAAATATAGCAATGAAGATTATATAGTTTTAGTGTAAAGATAGACAATCNGATAAATGGGACAGAATACAGAGCTAAGAAGTTGATTGTTCCTTACATAGTCAATTGCTTTACAGCAAAACTGCCAAGACAATTAAATGAGGGAAAGTTTTTGCAACAAATGACATTGGATGATGGGACAAATGTATGGAAAAATAACAAACTTTGACGCCGAGCTCATGCAACATTCAAAAGAATTGATATGAGAGGAAAAATAGNCATAAGGCACAAGTGNTGAGACTGCAAAACTTCTCAGAGAACATGTTANGACCTCTGGGTAGGGAAGGAAATTCCAGATGTGGAAAACATGGAACATCTTAAAACAGGTGTCATCGTAATGACAACTCTGCTCAGAGGTGTGTGACAAAGACACACAGTAAGCCACACACTGGCAGAAGATACTCATAATGCACAGAGCCATAAAAGAATTGTAACTGGACTGGGTAAATACGTTGTACAAATAAATTAGGGAAAAAACCTCACAACCCAATTTACAAAAGGGGTCAAAAATCTTGAACTGACACTTCATGAATAGCAAGAAAATGAGACAATGAGAAGGGACATGTAGCTGGGAAAGGGATGGCTGGAGAAGGGAAGCCATACGGATGGAAATACTTGTCTACATTATGAGATTTTCAAACAAAAAACTATTTTCACCTCTTTGCTAAAGAAGCTGAGAGAAGGTAGTTATCAAATCGCAAAACTGTAAATCAACTGAAATTCCTGTAGGTTGCTGTTTGGAATGTAGAATGACACGGACACTTTAGGAACGTTCTTGGCACGTTATAGAATTGAATATGCACTGATCCTAAGACCTAGCAATTCTACTCCTATGTCCTTACGTCAGTGGGATGGAGAGACAACAGACACCCATTAAAAACATTTGCTGGAGCAAATGCTCACAGCTGCTTTATTCCCAATAATCAAAACCTGGGAACAAACCAAGTTTCCTCACAGAGGGGAAGGAATGAGCAAATTGTAGTAACATAAAAATAATCCCAGCACTAACGTGGAATGAGGAAGCAGCAACGTGGATAAGTCACAAGGTCGTGTTGAGCAGAAAGTCCGTATTTTCATGTGAAAGAACTTTCTGTGGTCCTGTGAAGCTTTAGAACGAGCAAAGCTAAGCTAGAGCAAAAGGAACGTGGGCAGTGAGGACTGATTAGGAAGAAACACATGGGAACTCTCTGGGGTGNTAGAAACAGTCTTGACTGGGTATTGGTTATGTGGATTTATGCACGTATCAAAATCTATTGAATTGTATACTTATAATCTATGCATTCTACTAAAATTATAATGTAAAGATATTTAGATGCTGTTGTAATTGCAGTTGTGACAGCTGCAAGCAAATGGAGTTGTCTGACGTAAGCAAGGGAGGTGCAGAGCAGAATCCAGCTCAGACTGCAGTGGAAGGTGACTGTGTAGACAGTCCAGAGAGGAGCTGAAACAGGTGTTATTCCTTTCTGTTAGTATAGCTGGGTTCAACTGCTGTAGAAATCTGAGAAGAAAATAAACAGAAACAACATGAAGTTGAAGTTGATTGAATAACTAAATTTGAAAGGCAGGGCATAGGGACTCAAAAAAAGAAAGCTCAAGTGTATTTCTTAAAAACAGAAGTGTGAAAGGGGACAGACATGGGAGAAACATCCCATGATGCACCAGTGGTAGAATTATGCAGGACAACTCAAAACANTAGGAAGAATGATGTAGGCTAGACTTTTAGAATTTAGTNACTGGAAGTGCTCTTGCCTGCTGAAGGTCAATCCCTATAACCTTGTGCCCACTGAAGCACCAAAAAAGGACTCTTGCCAGTGAGTGATGTTTGATCTTACTGTGTCTTTTAAGGTCGACATAGCACATGGCACAATGCCAACCACGTGTGGCTCTTCACAGATGATGTTCAGTTATCGTGGTGACTTTCTGGAACGTCCTTCTCCACTGGTCATGTTTTACTCCTGTCTCCTATGTCTAAGCAGCAGCAGAGGTGGAGATTAGAAGGAAAGAGAGAGGAAGTGGAGGCTCTGGAAGTTCCAAAAAATAAAGGAGAAACGTGGAGTCAAATAAGGTTTAGGTAAATGTCAAAGGAATTCTGCCCAAAGCTTCTCAGAAGGCGGCAGAGAGGGACTGCAGGCCTCAGGCACANGGGTAGGGCTTATGGGGGAAGTAAAGCTACCAGAATTATGAAGAGTAGGCAAGGTTTACGAGGTCAACCCTGGAAGGACTGACATTGTGGGGAAAGCAAATAGCCTGTGCAAAGCATAGAGGTCTGAGTCAGGTGGAGTAGGGNGAGTCTTCTGCAAGGCCAGAGAAGGGTCGGAGCTGGACAGCACCAGCAGATGAGCGAGCTGAGCAGCGGATCACTACAGAGTGCTGAGCATCAGACTAAGGAATGGTTTCACCCACA